>PVIJ01006287.1:23608-93906 GCA_004024925.1 Scalopus aquaticus | reverse complement strand
GAGTGTCTCTCCTATTTGGTTTCCCTATAGTCCTGTTATAAGTGAAACCATTCGATATTTTTCTCTTTCTGGCTTATTTCACTGAGTAGGATTCCCTCTAATTCCATCCATGTCGCTGCAAATTGCATGTGTTTATCTTCTTTGAAAGCTGAATAGTATGCCATGCTTTTGCTGCTTGCCCTGTGACCTTGTGTTCTTAATTTGACTGCCTGGTTTATCCAGTCCTGTCTATCAGCCCTCATATAGATACTCCCTAGCTCTTTGTAGGGGTATCAAAAGCGGGGGAATGAAGTAGAAAGTTGCTAAGTTCGATGCTTGGAAATGAAAGTTGCTGAAGTTGCTAAGCCTGATGCTTGGATACTGCTGCTTGCTGGGGTGGAGGGCTGCTGGGAAAGTCTCAGCACTGTGCTGCTTGTTCACAGTAGTAGCTGTGGCTATCTTGACCCCCTTCCCAAACAATAGAATTCATGATGGATGGGGTAGGTAAGTCCTTATACAAAATGTATAAAAACCTGCCATTCCCGTTATCGGGGCTCAGACTTTTGGGAGTTATCCTACTGAGCCTGCCGGTGTGACAATTAAACCTCTCTCTCCACCTCTCTGAGTGCCATCTGATTTCTCTGGAAAGTTGCCATAACAGTACCATAGTAGAAATGTCAAGCTAACTTTCTGATGCTCCCCTATTATTACATTCCAACAAGGCATCTTGATCTTCTAAAGAGTAATAGAGGAGCACAGAATCTATGTGTTCACCTACTGGAGGATTCTTTCTCTGCACATATTCCCCTATTGTTCTCTTTTGTGATGGTCCTTACACCCACCCCCCACCCCGCCACACACACACATTAATTGGGAGAAATATATTGACAAAGTCGGTCATCCAGTCCATTATTAATTAGGCCACACACCTAAGAATGAGAGGACACTCACAGGATAAAATTCCATCTCAGGCTTCTGCCCCTCTTCTCCCCACCCCCACTCCGTGACAAAGCCCAGTGTCCCCTTCTGTCCTGCTACGAACAGAGTCCTGGTATAAAGATGGGAGGGTGGGGACTGTGTTTCACACCAGATAATGATAATATTAACTGAAAGTCCTTTACTCCCAGATTGACTGAGGGGTTGGCCAATGATTTGCAACTGCTCCCAAAGAAAAGCAAATTGTAAAACAAAAACAAAAACAAAAAGAACAAGTATCTTCATCCACTGACATTCACAAGAGAACTGCCAGTGAGGACGGATGTTTCATTTATAACCTAAATGGTCCTTAAAGATACTGAGGCACAAACGGATGTGAACTTCCTTAAACTGATACATCTAAAGACTAGTTTTCATGACAAAGACGTACATCTTTCAATTAATAAAAGAGAAAATAGAAACTTAAAAAAATTTCGAACAGCCAAATGAGAGAACAGGGTCTGCCAAATTAAGAAAGGAGAAGTTCAAGAAATTGACACCTAGAACCATCAGAAGAGACACTCCAGTTCTCTGGAGCAGACTCGCGCTGCCCAAATCCATCTTATAATATAACAAGCGTTGCACAAAAAATATGATCGTGTCAAATACGCAGTGATAATTCCAACAAATGTTTATTTGCAGGGTTATAGAAAGATACTCAGAAAGCACAGAGAGGCAGGGGATAAAATCTGATAACTTTGAGTGCAGTCACACACATATTTTTTCAGAACTCACAATGGAGGACTAACTGAGAGTTTTAAAAGGCCGCTGAGGGAGATGTCTGGACCTCTGAGCTCTGAATTTTATTTCCTGGACTCCACCCCGGAGTTCAGGGAGAGGCTAAGGAGAACTAACCTGTGAGTGGACACCGAGGGGAAATCTAGTGCCATCTGGAGGTCTTGAAATAACCACTGTGGAAACGCAGCTCAAAAGCACTCTGGACAGATTTCCAGGGGGAGATGGTCATCCTTATTTTGGGTAACGAAGATGGGGAAAAGGCAAAAGGGATGGAAAGTGACATCAATAATGAAAGACACCATTACAGTGTGCTAGCACTGTGCTGAATATTTCACACACCTCAACCGCCTACTCACAAAACTCTACAACTACTGCACTTCTCCAGATTCTATGAAGGTCAAGGCTAAGATTCAGATGTGAAGTCACTTTGCAAGAAGTTCTTCCCTGACTTGCCACAGCATTAAATAAGTTTCAGTTTCAGCACAGATTAGATGGTGCGGTGCTTTTCATGCGTATGGGGCACAGTGCGCTGTGAGGAATATAGCTCACATTCTGACCTATTTCTGACACGTGTTGGAGAAAGTGTTTTACAAAGAACTATTTGATTCCACCATGAATGACGTGTTTTGATATTTTTCTATTCTAATTTTTATTTTACTATCCTATTTACTTATTTTTGTTTATTATATTATTTTCTTAATACATCGAAATTCTCTCGTGACCCACTATTGGGGATTAATCACAGATTTTGGTCACTTTATGATCCGATCCATTAATTGATATTTGCCTGTAACTTCTTCGGTTCCAAGAGCAAACTGAAATTTTCTTGAAGGTAAACATTACCATCAATTCTTACATTCCCTCATTGTCAGAGCTTAATGTAAGTTGATAATTTAAGAAATTTAATTTTACCTTTGAAAATTCAGTCTTGGCTAAAGAGAAGAGTCCATGAAAGGGTTCCCAAAAGGGTAAAAGTGAGGAAAAGGAGACACAGGTCTACAGGGAACCAAAGCAACTTGCAATTGTAGCTGTTAACACTTTATTCAGAGCTTTCCTCCTCACGATAGTTTATCATCCATGAATATATTTTTGTAGTTCTTTTCCACCATAAGATTGGCTTTCTTAGATATTCAAAACAAGAGAAATACCTAATCTTCTCCCTTGTTGCTTTGTATAACAAGCCTTTCACCAAAAACGTGTAGTTTGAAGTAAAGCAAATCAGTTATACAAACCACACATGAGATTAAGAAGCACAAGATTAAAAAGTCTTCTATTACCATTCAACTATTTCAGAACACAAATTTCTCTAAGATTCATTCAGATTACTTTTATATAGTAAAAAAAAAATGTACCTTAATTCATGTTTTCTTCTTGGAAAATGATACCCATATGAATGCTATTTTTCCTTATGCTTTTGTTGGCTTTAAAGATGAAATCATTTGTTTCTAAAAGTTTAGATAAAACGCTTTTCTTTTATTGCTTGAAGGCACTCGTCTCTATGTACAACCTCTAGATTAATCTTTGTGGACCCTTGGGATTACTTACAAATCACAAACCTCAAAAGAAAATATAACATCAGGTGGAAAAATATATATTTAAAAATATTCCTTGTGGGCATCAGAAGACTCAAATAGAGCTAAATGTCTGAGTTTCAAAACCCCCAATCGAGTGAAATCCTTGAAACCTACCACACGTTGCTTCAAATGAGACTTGGCAGTGGGCAGCAGTCCCGCTAGACCGGCAACACCAGGAGTGAAAGGGCTAAATCAGCACTAGTTGTTCTTAAACTTAAGGCCATAATTTGCCACTGATTTTTGTTCCCAGCTCCCACGCGACAGTGGAAGGTCCAGGCAGGGAAAGATGGCAGAATCTGTACCCTAGTTTTATTTATTTCATATGTTTACAGCAGTATAAAATAATAGATTACATTTACACTCATTGTACTCATGTATTATTATAGCATTCACAGTAACAAACACTAGAGTTAAGACTGAAACTCATCTTTTGTTATAATACCCTGTTTTCGCTCACATCACTGTCTTGAGAATGTGTTTGGAGCTGAAATTCCCTGCTCACTTTCAGCTCAAGGATGTATGGATGTCCTGGAAGTTGGAGTTCCATCATTTAGACATTTCTGAGTCTCGTGTGAAAATGTACTACTTTTTTGCATCATGAATGCAGTATTTTCACTCAACTCAAAAACACCCGGAGCGTAACACCTCAAACTAAGCATGTGACAAGTTTTCAAGAAATAAAAGTCATTTTTTTTTCTAATTTTACAAATACTTCCAAAATAACAGTGGTTAGAAATACATGCATGCACACTAAAGTATTAGAATCGTAGTCATATTATTGCCTGCAATACTCTGACGGTGCCCGACTATTTGCGTTGCCGACAATGCTAGAATCTAAAACCTATGTCAAGTTCTCGAAGAAAAAAATACTTGCTGGAGCAACAGTTTCACAAATTACCGTATAAGGATTTAGTTTGACATAGCAGAGCGATTTCCTTGAAGTGCTAACAATATATAAAATAATTTGACTACTCCATGGCAGAAAAATATGGAATTTTGTCATCTTCTGTTTTTCCTTGTTAAAAAGGAACATAAAAAGGATGTTAAGTGCAAAGCCTTTACCACTACAAAATCAGAGTTGAAAAAGATAAAGAACCCAAGAAATTACAATATGAAAAAATAGAAGATTTTCAGAAAAATTACCAAGTATACCCATGTTTTCAGTATTTTTGAGTTCCTCAGGGATGAAGGGCTCGTGTAGAAATATGAGGGGAAGACGAACCCAGAGGCAATGACTAGATTATCAGCCAGTTACAAGAAAACCCCAGCTTCCTGTTGGCACCAGCTGGCTGAGTAACTCTAGGAGAGATAAACTGAACTGCAGTAAATAACTTTTGGAAGGTAAAAGGATAGAATTAATGCATGGTATTGTTTATGTCGAAAATGGTGAGAGGTTTCTTTCTCCTTTTATTGGAAAAGCAGGGGGCTTTCTACATTACAGAGGATCTGACAGCAAATTGGAACACTGTGAAAACATGAAATAGGTGAATTAGTAGTTAAAATATTAATTTTTCTACTATTGTACTTAATTTGCAATGTTTGATAAAGGCATTGCATTTAATATCTTCATAAAATAAAATATACATATTTCCTTACGACTGCCTAACAGAGATGATTTACTTATCATGATACAGACATCATTATATCTGTAAAGTAATTCAGATGTGGTATTTAAATATTTTGAAAATGATTTCACAAAGTTATGTTCACAAGTTAAAAAGTAAAGTTTTACACGTGGATGAGTTATTTTTTTAAATTGTCATTTGACATACCTTTGAAACATCTAGACACTGTTTCCACAGGAAAATATTTTGAGTTTTTACTACACTAAAACTAACCATGTGTAACAAGGAATGATGTCATGATTGTTTTGTCTGAAGTAATTTATTGATGAAATATTGTCTAATATTTTGAAGATTATTGTATCGGACACGTACAAAACTATGGAAGTTGGATATTAGGATGACTAGATTAAATAGAAAACCTATTCTACAATTTCTGCATACCAATCTAACAAATGATTATCTGGAAGCCTTCATTATCGGCTGATTGCTTTTTCCCATTTTATCATGCCCATCGGCAGGTCACATCTCAGACAATCCACTGAAATCATATCTTTACTCTGCTGTAACTTCTGATTTATTCTGGATGCAATATAGTTGAAAGAATAACCTAATAATTAGGATTTTATGTTTAAGTAATTCTATTTATCTCACTAACTTGTGTAAAGGCTTTGTTGTTTTTTATTCTTATAGATGGAGGAAATAACCTAAGAACTAAGATATAAACTATTAAAACTGGTTACCACAGTATATAAATAACTAATACACAACACCTAGCATATGAATTTGGTTCCAGGGAGATACTATGCAATGGAATTAAGGACTAAATAATGAAAGATAAAGAAGTTTTCTTTAAGTCAAGTGAATTGGTTTAGCTATGGCTGGTGCGGTGAGTCTAACCTTCTTCCCAAGGGTGTAACGAGCGATGGAGGTGTTTCCCCCTGGGAGGTAAAGAGAGGGAGGGCAGATTTTCATTGAAGCAGGGTGATTCCACAAAAAACTAATTTTCTTGTTTAAAAAGAAGTTACAATAAACAGACTTCTCCCCCTAGTTAAATTATATAGAAACATTTCCTTGCTAAAATAACCTTTGGAAATAGGATGTTGGCGGCCAAAGTTTGAGAAAGCATCACTGCTGTACTTAATGACTGAGCGTCTTTTTGTGTCATAGGTGACAATCAGCTTCAGATGTAGGTTGAGGGTCTCCAGAAGACTCAGCATGGCCCACATTACTGCAACACATAAATTGACTGTGATTGGGACATTTTAATAGCTAACGTGGTAACAGTTCAGAGGGTGGTATCAAGACATCACTCATCTGTACATCTGTAGAAGCAGATGCATGCTAGTGTTAATTTGAGGGGGAGGAGTCCCATTTCAATGAGATAAAATTAGGTGGAAACCTGTTATGTGTTAAATTTTAATCTGTTCTTTAATAAAAACACAGTTCAAACTAAGTGTGCCTGTGAGATAAGCCAAAAGATTAAGGAAAATGTTTCCAAATCAGTCTGTACTTCAGTTTGGGTAAACATTTAGGAATAATGTGGAGGGATTCGTAGAGGGCATTTGTGACAATTATCTCTCTCTCTCTCACTCTCTCTCTCTCTCTCTCTCTCTCTCTCTCTCTATATATATATATATATATATACACACACACACACATATATGTATATGTGTATATATTTTTTTACATAAAAGATTGTCTCACCTTATTTAATTTTCCTATCTCAATTGTGTTTCAACAACCAATAAACAACAGTAGAAAAAAAGAAAAAATATGTAAAAGAAAGGAGAATGCATCTTTCTGAATTTAATAATTGACCTCACTGACATAAAAGGAAATGGAAAACTTCACTTTTCAAGGTTGATTCATGAAGAATTTTCTCCTTCATAAAACACTGACTACATTCCAGCTATCCAGTCACAAACAAGATAATACTGAAACAATTACGCACCGTGCGTGTACCTCCAAGTTCATCTGTTTTGAATTTAGAGGTGCTTTTTAGCTTATAGTTATTCTTTACTGTTCAATATTTATCTGGCCCTAGAGCTTCATATAGAGTTATAAATAGATTTTATATTCATGTGTTAAGAGTCACAAAACTATGTCAAACTATGTAAAATAAAATCCTGTGTGAGTTCTATGATTGAGGACTTCTCAAAATAGTAATCTTCAAGTACATATTTTACACCACAAAATGTACAGACACCCAGTGTTTTTCTAACAACAGATACAGGTGAATTTATAGATTCTTTAAAAAAGCTTGAAATGAGTCTAGATTCAAAGCCATAGAAATAGAATCGAAATAACGTCGCTCGTTAGAGATTTTGACAGTGCCCTTCCGTGCTCCTCACACATCGACAGCTATATCTTTGGCATTGAAAATTCAGTTTGAGTTCTCAACAAAATTTTGTAGCTTAGAGCTTCTTTTTCTTTTAAACAAGGAAAAACAGGGTTGAATACGATATGAAAACTGGGAGGAAACTATCACTGGTGATTTTTTTCTAAGTAACTTTATCTTTGGGACCCTGAATTACCTTTTACTTTATAGTGTGGTGTGGACTGCGTGAGTCCATTCAAAAACCAACTGAGTTGTACCACATTTTAGGAAATTTATATAATATAATATATATATTTTATATTTATTTAGAAGCTTTGAAATAGTACAGTAAACACTTTGCCACACGGTGTATAAACTACAGAATGTCTTTGATATTTGGTGGGTCTTCAGAATACAACATTTTTTCGAACCCACGGGTGAAAACAACAGAATCACAATCTCTCTTGTAAAGTTGGAATAGTTTGGGGGACACTTGATCACACAAAAATAATATAAAACAGTCAAGTTTAAAACAGTGGTGTTGCATTTAGAATGCAAAAATTTCCTTGATCGGTATGACTGGCTTCTCGTGGTGGATAGAAACATCTAGAGGGCTCAGTGACATTTGGAGAAGAGAGCGCTGTAAACAGGCACACACACAGATCGCGGAGGCAGAAGCAGCTGCCTCGAAAGTTTCTACAGTTCTGCACATTTCAACTCATTTCTCAGGCCTGCTGAGAGCAATGGGTCCTAGAATCGGCCACGATGGTCCCGCCGGCATCTAACACTCAGCACACGCAACTAACTGGATGGCCAAGATAATGAAGTTGAAAAGTTGATGCTTTTGTTGGTCGACTGTGCAAATCATGCTGCTTCAGGTAAGTCCTGTAGAATTGACTAGCATATCCTTTTCCGTGCTGTGAAAAAGAAAGAAAGAGACTCTAAGAACAAGAGCCCGAGCTGGGAGTTCAGAACTGCGCGTTAGGGCGAGCGAGGGGAACGCCTGCAATCTCCTACCCCAGACCGCACCCTCCTGTCCCAGCCGGGCGCTGTCACCTTGGCCTCCAACAGTCACCGCACTGTGGGGCTGGAATTTCTGGAAAAGACGACGCTGACCTTTTTACAGATCAGGTTCGCAGGGCGTGCGGATGGATGGCGCCCCACACCAGCCATGCGCCCACAAAGTTCAAGTTCCCACAGAACAGCCCGGCTCACTCTGTGCAAGCTCAGGCTGTAGGGGCGGGCGAGGGGGACCTTACACTCTAGAACAAGTCTTCAGATCATCTGTGAATAATCTGTTATCTATTTAATAAACTCTCAGTGATGATGTATCAATATATAAAATCAGTAGCTGAGAGAGAACATTGAATCAGGAAGTGCGTTAAAAATTAAAGGATGATTCACATTTTCTAAGGTTTATTTTAGCCTATTTTTAAATTTTTGTCTAAAATCTAAATATTTGTATGACCTACAAACATTTTAAATATAAGTTTAGCCCCTAAAAGGACTCAGTTTTCATAGAAAGAGAGCAAAGAGAAAGGAGAAAAAAGGTTTTATTAAATGTGGTCCAATTTTTTTTAACTGTATTGAACCATGAAATAGCATGTTTAGATTCGATCACTTGGATGTGATCATTCTGAGTATTTTATTTATTATTGTGGTGAAGGACACGTCTTCCCATCACCTGTGAGCTTCATGATATTTGACCATAAGCACAATGAAAACAAATGTGTAATATAAATGTGCTGACAATCAAGAAAACACACTGGCAAATATATACATGGGGATGCCCAAGTTAAAATTTGAGGATGGCACTAAATAGCATCACTGAAGTGTTTTAATCTGGGGACTAGTTGCTTTTTAAAAGTAAATCAATGTCAGACCCTGTAGGCCAGTTCAGCAACTCTCCTTACTCCCCACTCACTCTCCTGAAATGATCTGATTATGTGTCCTACTTTATCTCCCCTGATTCATTTATCATTTATTTTCCTTACAGATCAGTTTGCAAGACGACCATCAAACCTTTCTTCACTAGTTTACTTTCCAGCGCATCGGTATCAATCACAATTGTAAAAGGAACCATCACTGACAAAAATTAAAGTGAAAATGCACTGGACAGCAACCACTGTTGAAAATAATCACACATTTTGTTGGGCAAGATCCCGAATTATAATATGAGCTGACTACAAAAAAGGACACCTGGCAGCTATTACAACTTACCTGCTTATAAAGGGTTATAAAGCTACACAGTGAATTGTAGAAACAAGTAGAAACTTTGATCTTTTAAAAAAAAACAAATCTTATTTTCCTACACCCTGGAATTCAAATTTCCATTCCATGATAAACTTGAGTCTAATGATGCAAATGTCCTTTGTTTAAATTAATCAGACTTTAAAATTCTTCATTAAATCAGACTAGTAAGCGACCAGAGAAATTCAAGACTATACAATGAATTGGAGCAAATAATTACAGTGATCAAATAACTTATTGTCCAAATGGAACAGTTGTGTGAGTGAAAGGGAGCATTATTATAATTACACAAGACATAGTCCTGTGCCTTCCTAGACAACAAAGGAAACAGTCACCCTATAAATAATATCAATTTACAAAGCCCGTGGAGATACTACTTATAGGTTGAAGCTTTCTTTTAAAATTATAAATCAGAAAATAGTCATTTATAGAAAATCTCATTCTACAACTTCAAAGACAAAAGAAACTCCACCCTTAACCTATAACGATTATGTAAAAAAAAAATGACTATACTGGAAAACTACATTAGTATAAAAGCAGAAATTAGTCAACCTGACACATGTTTAAACTTAAAGGATTTCTAATTAGGTTAAATGAGTCCTTATGGAGAAAGTATGAGCACAGATATATGTTCATTTGATTTAGTAAGAACACAAAAATAAATTGCTTTATTAAAATGGATCTCAGTCAAAAGAACACAGAAGTTTCCCGCACATTATACTAAGTATCTTAAACATAAACATAAGCTTAAATGGCATATGATGCTGCTGAGGAAGACATGTGGGCTGTCTTTATTTAAAGGACACATATTCGAATAGTTGGCTGAACAATGTAATTAATTGCCTTTTATTAAATTTAAAAGTGCAGGGGCTAAGGTTGGGGTCAGGAGAAATGAGCATAAGGAGGGAAGAGCTTTTTTTTTTCCCTTTGGGAAGCTAATTTCCAGTTGTGACAAAGGCCAGACAAACTACGCAGGAGTGAAACACTATTGTTTCTCGAGTTAAAGTAGCATGCATTCACCTTCAAGGCTTGGAAGAGGCGAGTCTGACCACTGAGTAACTCTTCTGGGTTCTATGGGTTAATGTTAGACAAGTAACACCCAAATGCTGTTTTTTCAAAGTCCATGTCATTACATTTAGATTCAGCTCCCAGAATAGTTTTCTGGGGTGTGAACTGGTTAGTCGTGCATCTGCTGCGTCAACTCCAGTAAGACAGCAGGGTCCACCCCGTAGAATCTCTCCTCTTTCTGGTGTAGTTAATGCATGTTTTGGAATTTTCAAGATACTTGAACTTCTGCTTTCCCTTTTCATTTCACAAATCATTTCCCCTAGCTCTCCCTCAGCACGGGCAGGGAACTGCCCCGAGGTGGATGAGAGATTCTCTTTCCAATCATATAAAAATCGGAGAGAGACTGTCAGTTTTCTTTCCTACCTCTTAACTTATCATTCACTACGTGTGTTCTTCATAGTGAGTTACAGAAAAGGCACATTTCTCTTACTATTTGAAGTACAGATGAAAAAGTACTCTTCATAGAAGAAACCCCAATATACACCTTCTGAAAATTTGGCCTATCTGTTTCTAACTACCCCCTCTACATATGTGTACATTTGGAATATATAGATATAACATAACTTTAATGAAAATTTCCATGGGGTCTATTTTTATTCTACTGTGAAGTCCTGTTAGTACCTTTGACAATTCAGGAAATATACTAAACTATGGACTATTTAAAAATTCCAATTAATCATTTGAGAAGAATGATTGTAAACATGTATGTTGCCAAAATAACTACAAAATCATGGGGACAAGATCTCATTTATACCATGTGCAATAATATAATTAATTTTGTATGATATATTAAAATAAAAATTGGATCAGTTGAGCATTCAGATTTCTATGTTTGCATTGCAGAAAGCAAAACACCCTTTATACTTTATGATACCGTAAAATGCAGAAGGAAAAGGGTAAAGAAAACCTGGGAGAGATCTAACCCGGTGGGCAAGTGAACGGAGAGAGGAGAGGACCCCCCCACAACTGAGATGCACATCTGCACAGAAACTTCCAGAGGCTGAGGCTGGCCGCAGTCGGTCCAGGCACTTCATGGAGAAAGCAAGAGTCTCACCAGGGAGCTGAGTTCGGGCCCCTCCTAGAGGTGAGAAGCGCCTGCTCTGCTCTCAGGCGGAGAGTGCCTGGTCAGGCCTCTCTTATTCCTCAAGCATTTCTGAGGATCCTCTTTAAAAGTCTCTCTTAAGAATTTTCTCCTGTTTAGTCCTAACGTGCAGAAAAGAGCATCTGAGCGTTGGCTATTAAAAGTGGGTCTCTGGGCCTCCCTGGTGGCGCAGCGGTTAAGCACTGGGCTGTGGAGCTGTCAGCACAGCGATGCGAGTTCGACACCCAGCCGGGGAGATTCCCACATGGCGCGGCAGACCTCTCCTGCCTCGCCCGCTGCTCCCCTCAGCGGTGTGTTTCTGATCTGCCTGTTCTGCTCCCCGCTCTGTCTCTGGTGAACCCTCTCACCGCCCCACACCTCTGGCCTGTACCCCAGCTGTATGTATAAATAAATAAATCTTTGGGAAAAAAAAGTGGGTCTCTCTTTGGGTTGTCTTTATCTTTCCACCCTCATACTTGCTTTTATTTTGAGAACTCTAGCTGCATGCCCTTCAGCTCGCGAATGTATTTCCACACACAATAATTCTTAAAAATGTTAAAAAATATATATCATGAAAAATATTTTTGCATGCTATGGCTCGATGTTTGTTGTAAAATAACAAAGGCCTTCTGTTATGAGGATACATTATCTCCAGTGATAGTAATAATTTACTTCATAAAGTTTAGCCATGCTAAATTTTCTCTTTTCATTTCATCAAACAGTATGCTTCTTTATTCTAGCTTGACAGAGTTAAAGAATCACAGAATATTTCTTAAAAAAAGAGTTCATTTAGAGGAGGTGGTTTCCATATGCAAGCTCCGTGAGTCTTTTCGTAAAGAAACCAAATGACTCAAACAATCCTTCAGAACATTAATGTAATAAATCTGTACAAAATCAAGTGGGTTTATTTTTAGTTGGTCTACATGTGGCTGCTATGCTTAGAGTGTCATTTGCGATTAATTAATATTCATTAAGTGGAAAGATAAATCCATGGATACTTTAAAAGATAAAAATCAGTTAAGTATGGTTTTCTGGAATAAAAGATCCGAACTGGACTTTGGGTTGTGTGCCGAATCTTTAGGGTATGCACATGCTGATTTCAGTGACATGCCCCTGAAATGCATGTAACATCACAATGTGAAGCTACTCAATTAAAAAAAAAAATGTGCATTTAGCATGTGTCGAACGAGCTATTTCTAAGAGAGCAGACAAGCTTGCCCACCAGTTAGCGTTCTTGTCAGACATTCCAGCTCTGGCCCCTGACTCCCATCTCTGCAAAGAGCTTGATGGGACCACCCTGCTATCTTTTGGGGTGATATAGACCCCTACCAATTTGGGATGATGGGTTAAAGGTATTGGGACTCATTTTCCCCCTAAATGCGGTGTGTGCAAAGACATTTTATGATCTGGAAGGGGCCTTCAACGTCAAGTAGGGTTTAGGCACCATGCAAAGTCCTGAGTTTATTGTCTGCAAACATTTCAAAATTGAGCATTGCTTGGTGTTTATTTCTTTATGCAAATGATCATTTAATTTGCAAGTATGGGCAACGCCATGGAGAGAAGGCAGAGGTGTGCAGTGCACGAATGAACACAGAGGGAGGAAGAAATGTCATTTAGTCAAGGTCACTTCTAGGTTTTGCTTGTCTGGCTTCTAGAGAATCAAGCAAAGGATCAGACAAAGACAGACTGTAAGACAGACCCTTACTGATCATGGGTCTGAAAGACTCAGGAGGTGAGGGCGAGAGTAGAGAATGGGGAAGAGATAGAGGGTGGTGACGGCTGGGGCAGGGGACAGATTGGTGGTGGGAAAACTATGGTGAGCACACCTAAGGGGAAACGTCCTACATGGGTGTTTATTTTTCAGTCACCTTATTATTAACGTTAAGACAGTCTTGAAAATAGGGGCTTCTATTAGTTCCAAAATGTAAGGCCCCGTAAGAGGAAGTGGTATCATCCTCACTTAGCTGTGTCGAAGGAGCAGGTCCCTAGAACATCGGGGCTTCCTTCTAGAGGATCTGTGGGTTCTTAAATGTCTCCATTCTGGCATGTCTTTGTGGCTGTGTGTAACTTCAAATGACCTTCCAGAACATTCAAAATTGGCTTGCCAGGATAGGCAATCTGTGTTTCTGCAAGTATGTCAAGTACCACTAATATTTTTAACAGAGTAGATATAATTATAGTAACTTAATTTTGTTCTATTTAAAAATCCTTATCTCTAATTAATTATATTAAGAGTGCTTTGAACTCTATAACAAAAACCAGCGCTGGTGTATCAACCTTTTTAATTAGACAACACACTTTCAATGTTATTATTATCTGAACTGATTTGAGTGAATATCTAAAAACACAGCAATCACATGTCACTTTACCAACTAGAGACAAGAATGGTCGATATTCTACATACTTATTTTTCTAACACTAAAAGCATTAAACTTTTAAATTAAAATCTCTGTTAAAAAACAGTGTGCTTGCGTAGAAATTTATACATTGGAGGAATCTGTTCCAAACATAGCTAGAAATGTCAAAATTAAGCATCAGAAGCTTGATACGTTGTCTGCGAGGGGAGAATGAGAGGTCAGCCGCCACACGAGGCTGTCAGCCCACATGGCCTCATTGATTTCTTAATCAAGTTTGGAGACTAAATTATTTTCTAGATGTTCTGACCTACATTAGATTATATCGAAGAAATGGACATATATTGCTAACATATATTGGTCTCCATGCCTAAAGTAGTGCACATTTTTCTAGACTGCCAGAATCCACGAAATAGGGAAACAGACTTTTTCCAGAACTGTCTGAAAGTCACATCTTTCACATTGGCAGCAAAGGCGTCCCCTTGAAATTTCTCTTGGAGGACAGTCCTCTCCATTGCAGCATAACAAAGCACTTTCATTTATGTGAGACAAATGTTGCTACTTTGCATATCTAAAATCCTACCAAGATAGTCATTTGCTCCTTTAAAGAATAAAAAGAGCCATTTGCTCCTCTTTTGTTGAAACTGATCATATTTGACTCATATCTAGAAATCTGTCGTTCAGGTAGTTTCCTTTAAAACATTGTAAAGAGAACAAATTCATTATTTCCTGTAGGGCTAAAATTAGCATTAATTTTAAAAACAGAAGGCATGGAAAATGCCCGAATGGGATTTATTCTTATAAATCCAGGAATGTAATGTCTCCTAAGCTATTTGAAACAAACATCCTTATTTCACAATATAAGACCAAACTTGCACACAGATTTGTTTTTATATGAAGACCTGGTAAATATGTGGGGCCCTCATCTTAAAATTATGGGGAAACATGTCTCATTTATTAACCATGAATAGCCTCTTCAAACAGGATAAGACTTCAAGTAATTTTACAACCTTGGGTAAATAAGACATGAAAATAAGTGAAAAATCTGGATTGGTTAATAAATGAACTATAACACAACTGGATACCAGCTTGTTTTTTTTTTTTAAAAAAAAAAGATGTATACAACACACAAGGCAGAAAGTATGCACGGGAAGATGGCTATTTAATATCCTTGATGGTCTGACTTCTAATTCAGTCCCTTCTATGTCAACGCAAACAGCCTATTAAAATCAGGACTTTGGAGGAAAAGGGCACAAAATGGAATAGAAAAGAACACAAGGGACCATGGAGATGGATCATGGGTGAATTGGTGGTGGGCTACCCAAGGGGAATACAAAAGACATAAATAACAATAAAAATATATTTAAAAAAAAGACACACACACACATACACACACACACACACACACACACACACACACAAATCAGGACTTTGGGCTCAGAGGTGCTGAAATGATGACGCAGTGAAAACTGAAAACTGACAAGTGTCATTTTCCACAAGAAAAATACCTCCACGCTCAGCAGTTGGGAACCCTGAGGTCTGGAGCTTCGGGAAGCCGGGAGCAGGGCTGCCAGGTAAGATTAGGACGCAAAGGTACCTAGGGCTCCAGCCAGCAGCAGCATCTGGGTGGACACACCCGTCCAGTGCGAGGCGGGGCTGCTGACTGTGTCTGTGGGTCCTGATGACCAGGCCCAGACCTCTGCTCCGGGACCCTGGAGCACCCATGTTACCCCTGCAGCTGGCTGAATTATGTTTCCAGAAAAATGTTGCAGGTTCTCTAAAGATTTCTTAACCCTGCCATTCATGCAGTATACATATTTCCATCTATCATAACGTAGAATTAAGATACCAGACTATTCAAAGGGAGGTAAAGAATAAACTCAATTGTCTAATATATGTTTATAGATAGTGTCTAATTGCCAGATGAACATTCGTGAATGCCATTTAAATGATTTCTTTTGTGGCAAGAGAATTGTAGCCCTGGTTTTGAGTGAGATCTTGTTTTTGTGATACAGACAGTCATGCGAGATAAAATATTCTCTTTCTTGCATAATACACATCATTGAAATATCCTAAAATTTAAGCCTAACTATACATTTTAATTTTAGTTATTGCCTAGAAACTTATTAAGCCACCCCTTCTTGCCTTTTTAATCGAATCTATTATCAAATAATTAGAGATTTGAGCACTGGTGGGCAGTGAATCCAGCTCAGTCTTAAAGGAGTCACAAAAGTGCTAAATTGTTGAAATAAGATATTATGTGTTTTTTAAAGGTTAAAAATCATTTTAGCTGTGTTCTAGTTAGATGATAAAACTTTGATTCTTAAATGGTTATTATTACATTCCATAACTTTGAACTTTGCATTTTCATCTTAACAACTGCAACTGTTTAGCCACATAATAAACTAAAGTAAAAATCATGTTGTAGATTTACTGGCGATGAAAACGATCACAAGACATACAGGGAGAAGTTTAAATCTTAAATCATTCATCTTTGTTGAGACTGGTGAGAGATCCTGGTTAAACAATCTTGCATAACAATTTATATATTCAATATCTGCATCATTATAAAATATGAGAAACATACAAATCTATCAATCTCTCTCTTAATACATTTCTTGCCAAAAATCAAAATTTTGTATCATTTTTTTAAAAAGCGTCAGAGATTCTCCTTAGTGGCCAACCTGCCATCAAGACAAACTAAGAAATATCAAGAAAAACCCTCAAGTAACAGATGCGATACTGATGATGACATCAGACTTCACAGCCTGCTGTGCAGACCCTGAAACCTAAAGCCAGGTGAGGGGCCTCCAGCTGTGCCTCTCTGCCGTCACCCACACCTGCCACCCCTCCCACCGACGCCCCTTATGTCCATGCCCCAGACCACCTTATATGGACTTCATGCATGTGTGTGTTTGCAGAGTGTACATGCAGAGGTTTAAGAGAAAGATCATGCTAACCATGGAGCTCCCATACGACCCAGCAATACCACTTTTGGGAATCTACCCAAAGGTCACAAAAACACGAATCCAAAAGGATACATGCACCCATATGTTCATTGCAGCACTGTTCACAATAGCAAAGGTATGGAAGCAACCTGGATGCCCAAAAATAGATGATTGGATCAAGAAGATGTGGGACCTATACACAATGGAATACTATTCAGCATTCAAAGAAGATAAGCACATGCAATTTGCAGCGACATGGATGGAATTAGAGGGAATCCTACTCAGTGAAATAAGCCAGAAAGAAAGAGAAAAATATTGAATGGTTTCACTTATAACAGGACTATAGGGAAACCAAATAGGAGAGAGACACTGGGGTCGGGGGGAGGATAAGGGCATAAAATGGAGTAGAAAAGGCCACAAGGGACCATGGAGATGGATCACGAGTGAATTGGTGGTGGGCTACCCAAGGGGAACACAAAATGTAAAAGAGATAAATAGCAATAAAAATATATATTAAAAAAAAATCTTCAGAACCCTTAAAAAAAAAAGAGGCAGATCAGCCAAAGCTGCAGGTAGTGGTGGTGAGACAGGAATCGGAAGCGCTTGTCAGAAGGCAAGAGACGGAGCAGAGAAGACAGAGATGAGAACTCGAGTAGCTAAGACGGGAAAAGAAAGGACATGAGCGGCGCGGGGTTTGCAGTGACCAGAGCCCAGAGACAGCAGAGGGGGGACTCGGCTGGGTGCTGCGGGGGCCGCGCTGGCAGCCACGGCGCAACCCTTTCCCGTGCGGACGGCAGGCAGATGCCTGATCCTCGGGAGGAAAACACGCGCTTGCCTCCTGGTTTCAGGGTATTTGGCTCCTTGGTTCGTAGACATGGTCTATTTGGCATGTGTGGGATCTCCTGAGCGTCTGGAACGCTGGCTCTAGAATAAGGCACATGGGTTCTGCTCTCAAAGACTGATGCTGAGACGCCAGGCGTCCCTGGAAGGGCCATCTGCCTCCGTCTGAGGCGGCTGCATGGCAGGGAGAGGAGCTGCCTGTCGACAGCGTGGGGAGGTGGCGAGGGGTTGTTCTGTGGGAGACCGAGAGGAAGCCAGAGACAGAGAGAGAATGCATCAGGGCACACGGCGGGGCCAAAGAGCCACCCAGAAGCGCCACTGAATGACATGACACCAAATGTGAGGAAGGTTAAATATAAAATAACCTTCAAACTGCTGGAACTATCCACGGTGTAGCAGCTGCCCGAGGAGCCTCGGAAATTTTGCGAAGAGGAGAAGAGTGGAGTGAAATGTCTTTGGGAAATACCCGCTATTTGAGCGCAGGAGGCAGATGGACAAGCAGGGGCTGATCATGGTGAGCCAGGAGGAGAGGACTGGGCTTGGGGGAGCCAGAGACTGACCCTGGGGAGAGGTCCCCGCAGAGGCCAGCAGAAAAGCTGGGCTGACCCTTTGCTGATGTGGTGAAGTTTGCAGCCCATAACCCTACCTCTTCCAAGGGTACTAGAACGTTTTGTAATCAGTAAGTCTATTTGGGTGTTTTGCGGCCACTGACTCAAGTCTAAGGATGGTTGTGAGAAGGAAAGTGGGGGAGACAGGAGTCTTCCCAGGACCTCCAGCTTGGGGTCCTGTTAGCGCCAAAACGAGCCAGCAACCTGCAGAGATGCACGAGGCATGTCCCCAGCATTCAATGAAGAAAAGGTAAGTGAGTAAGAATCACAGACTAATACTCCACTTGCTTTATAACCATGAGGCTGGTACCTTAAATACACATTGTTGCTGCATTTATTCTTTCAGAGAGAAACACATCTCAAGGCTGTCAGCCTCTGGTGCCTTTGGTCTACAGCTCACAGAAACCGTGAAGGCACAAAACCAATGTGATTGATGATATTTAAGGTAACATATTTTAAGTGATATGGGGCTCTTACACATTTTTCCTCTCCCAAAATAACCCTTGCTAAATCTGAATGTTCTAGTATTTTTAGTCATCGTCTTTCCTCAGTTCTACTTTCACTTCCCCAAATCTTAGGTTCCAAAGGAAAGCACGCTTGTTCTTACACGGCCTCACTTTCGACAGTAAGTCCTCACTTAACAGCTCGAGAGGTTCTTGGGAACTGCAACTTCCAGCAAAACCACTTAGAAGAAAACGGGGTCCCCCGTGCTACTTTGTTCAAATGATCAGGGATGGCTTTTGGTCATCGGTGTTACAAGAAAACAATATTGAACAAAACCGTGTGTGTGTGTGTGTGTGTGTGTGTGTGTGTGTGTGTGTGTGTGTAATTTTTCACTTTACCTTTTTCATTCTACTGCAATGACTCACAAGGATGGCCCTAATTGCCTATCGGTTTCCTTCTACATCGACTCTTTCCCAGCCAGAGCTTCTGCACCGGAGAAGCAGCTGCTAAGGTTGCTTGAGTCTTCCCCTCATCTCCAGCTCAAGACGGAGGCCCACACTTAGGATTTAATACTAGGCCTTTTGTTCCAAGCTTTCTCTGATGGGCATCTCTTCACTTTCATTCTCACCGGCCCTTTATTGCCACAAACTTGGCCACTGCGACAACTCTCTGCTACCAAACCAAACCCCAGCAGCCCCATACAACAGGTCCTTACTGACTCCTTCCGGATGGGGTCCCGTTAAACCTGGGGTTCAAGGAGTGAGTTGTTACAGACACTCACCCCAGAATCCCACAGTCTCAAAGGCAAGCTTGGTGCCTCCCAAAGCCAGGAGGCCAAGGGCAAGGCACCGCATGGACCGTCCGCCCTCACCACCTACCGAATACGCAGGGGAACCCCTACTCGGCGCTCACTGCCGGCTAAGTGCACTCAGGTCTGAACAGTCCTTGGAGAAACAGGACCTTAGCAGAGTCTCAGTAATTGTTAGCAACTGTTACTGCCAGGACTTTTATCTCAAACATCTTATACAAACCCCCAAATAACCGTCCAACTTTAACTTCCTTTATCTCCTCTGGATGGATCTTAAACATTTGGCAACCTAGGAAATTCACGTACCATATTAGTCGTCTGCTGTATAATTTTGGGCTATTTTCCACGTGTCCACAGTCCTGGACGTCCTTTGTCTCTATCAGCTGACCTCAAGCAGGGAATGCGCCTTGAGCTCAGAGTCTCGTTCTGTAAGTCCCTCCTTGATTATCCTCGCGGGGGTCTTTCCCCACAAACATTTTATTCTACTAATGTAAATATCTTGTTCTTCTATTAATGAGTGAGAAACTTAAAGCACGGAATCGTGGGAAACAGAGCCTTTTAGGGGAAAGAAACGCTTGCTCGCTTGGCATTGCGATGTCGCTGCGTTGAACACAGATGCAGTCAACCAAATGGGAGGGAAGTTTGTTTGGAAATCCCCTTCCTCTCAGCGTTGGGAAACAACACTATTAAACGAAGACATTTCTCCACCGTGTTTCCAAAAATGAGAAGAGTTTGTCCTCACAGGAGACACGGAATAAGAATATGATTCTGAAACCAGAACCTGGTTATTTTGTCTCTTGTTGCTCTAGCATAGAGCGATATTTGTGCAAAGCTCAGGTAGACAGAGACACAGAGCACACAGAATCCTAAACCAGGAGCACAATACAGAAGCCCTATGCATAAGTTATCGAAAGAACGGAAAATTTGGGCAGTTTTGGGCATCTCTCCAGTGGGCTGGTGACATCATTTGCTAGTTCTGTCTGGCTTTGAAAGACAAAAGATACAAAAATATAAAAACAAGGCTGACAGAATCAAGTCAATCAGATAATAGGATTTTCATGAAGAAAAAAGGAGACTAAATCATTTTGGGGGTTCTGACTCAAATGCTGATAGAGGGCAGAGGAGATGTCTTTGCATAGCTTACAGGAAGATGGGGCTTTCCCCCCTCACTGACTTCCCTGTTGACTTTGTGTGAAGACTCCAGGGCAACTGTGTCCGTCTCAGAGGTGCCTGAGGCAGAACTGAAGCCAAGAGCCGTATCCAGTAAGTCAGACTGGGCATGGGCTCGGTTTACAACATTTAAAAAGATGTTGCCTTGAAGAAACAGAAATCTTAATTACTCTACAATCATCACTACTACTGTTGATGCCGAAATAAAAATCTGCTGTTTCACGAAAGAGCACTTCTCATCAGCCTGCCGGAACTGTCTGCGGTAGCTAGTCCAGTCACTCACTGTCAATGCCCAAGTAGTCAGAAGATGTCATTTTCCAACTCAGAACCAACATCATCATAACCCAAAACAACTTTGTCTTTGTTGGACAATTAACCTTTGGTCTGATTTGATCCATTTCATTGGTTTTATAGAAGAAAACAATAGCCATATTGTCATTTTAAAATCTATGTCCTATGTTAAAGAATTTCTGTACGGATGTAAAATACTGATCCATGGTGAAAGAACATTCGGAGTCTGATTTCTTTTTTGGGAGTAAAAGAGAGCGTAATTACTTCTATTTGAGCCCAGAATTTTAATTTACACCACGGTCAGGCTGATGTCATTGTCCAATTTGAATGGAATATAGGGTTGTCTTGAACCCTTAATGAGTGCTTCCTTTGGGCCGGACATGCACTGATTTAAAGACGTTAAATAATTTAGTCTCTGCGATGAGCTCTGGAGGATCTATGTGGCAGATGAGGAAAATGAGTTACAGGAAGGTTAAGGGATGGGCAAGGTCGCCGGGAGCAGGCGGCCAGCTCCCTAGATCCTCCTCTGATGGGGAGGGCAAAGCCCTCTCAGAAGCCTGCGGTCCACAGGAACCTAAAGGAGGCACATGGGTATTTTGAGAACAAAATCAGAAAATGGTATCTTCTGAAATTCAAAGTTTCAAGGAACCACCAGGTTACCAGGGATCACATCAGCACAGCCCAGCACGCCCACCCTGAAACAGCGCTATTTTTGACGTTTCCAAGAAGGCCGCCATCCAGACAGGTGACAGGTGAGCTCCCTATCCATCCAAAGGCACTGAGAAGGATCCCTCTATGTTCACAGGCTGCCCCAGGTGGGTATGTTAAATTCTTGAATATCCTCTCAAAGCAGGGCTGGGGGTTGTCTCGGGGGTGGGAAGGGGATGTGAGCCATTGCAAAGGCTCTAGTCACCTGGGCAGGTGACACTGAGATGCGCTGCGCAGAGCCTGCAGGAGACTGGGGTCCTACGGAGAGTGAGGGCACCTAGGACACGCCAGCCTGGGTCATGGCTGATGAACCAGACCTGACGCCCTCGCCAGCCTCACCCTGATTTCTCCCAGTCTCCCTGTGTCCCCAGTGTCTCTCAGGCATAAGTTGATTCAGGGAACGATTTGCATTTGAATGCAAGATATTGATCTCATTTTCACAGCAGGATGTGACTAGACCATTTAGACCATGAGTCATTTGCACCACCCCCCAAAGCAGGCTTTGATGACAACAGGTACAGGTCTGGGGTGGGGGGTACCCACAATCTATTAGAGTTTGTGGGACCCACATCTGGAGACCCCCACCTGGGGCAAATGGGGGCAGGCTGACTTTGTCTCTAGCTGGGAGGCTCTGCCCAAAGCAGCTGGTTGAAAATTTCTTTGCAATTCTAAGTTGCCACTACTGACCCCACTTTACAGTAAATAAAAGGCTACAGATAACAGTTCCAAATGACACTCCTCTGAAAGGAGAGACTAATTGAAATGTGAAAACTTCAAAAGAATGTTAAAAAGACAGACATTTAAAATTAACTTGAAGCAATATGATCTGCGCTTTGTAAACTATGTTAAATGTTGATCTTTAAAGGGAAGATAATCTCCCAGATTAGCTATATCTACAGCCTTTTAAAAGCATGAAGGCATAATTTCTAGGAAGAATTCCGACAAAGCAAGCCATTTAAGTTCTCAAAGATTAGGATCCCAGAACTCAATTTTAAATGCAAGAGATGAAAATTAAATTATTCACAGCCAAGTATTTCCTCAAGATAATTCTAATGGAAGTCTGCTTTAAAATATACCTTCTGCAATAATTTCAGTGAGTAAATATTTTGTTTTTATAATTTGAGACAGAATCATCTTCACACCATTCCATCATATCATTAAAATCTATAGTCGCTCCAAATCCTTAGCTTGCTTACAGCTCAAAAGAGTTAGAATTCACTTGAACCTTTTGACAAAAGACATTTCTACATTGGTTATACCAAACAACCCTTTGCTCTAAAAAATTAAGTATATTTACACATAACCAGAACACATAAATCCAATTCTAAAATTATTTACTATGGCCTGAGTGTCACAGGGCTTATTATATGATGCTCGATTAAGAGAATAAGTGCCACCCGTGTATTTATGGAATGGGTGACTTTAACACCATTTCATTCCATGCCCAGCAAATGGATGCTTTCTGGGAGCTACTAGTAAAATTAGTAAATCTAGCATCATGTTTAACAGAATTCCCCGTTAATTTCTTTCTTCATATTTTTTTAGGTGTGCACGTAATTCATGCGTCCACATTACCGAGTTAATGCTACATTTTAATGTATCAGGCTATCAACCCATTATAAAATGATCAGAGAGTCTACTTCCTATATCTTAACGAACAGCAAATTCTGAAAGCATGTGTTATTCCTGTTAGGCTAAGAGAGTAGGCAGCTTGACCTTCAGTCGTTGTTAGTATCGTTCCTTATTACTTTAACGGTACCTGGCAATGTGGATTTACCTTCAACTACAGCAGAAGATAATACGGTAGTAAAAGGGGAAGAAAGTTCTTGTCATAAGAGAAATTGGCCAGCTCAGTGAGAGGAAGATTCAGTGTTTGACAAAGTAAGCTATTTGAAATATTTTATAAATTATTATTTTATACAATGAAGCTTAATCCTCCAAGTTGGAATGCACACTTTTAATATTTTAAACATCTTATATTATTTATTGCATATATATGATAGACGAATATATTTCTCAAATTTTTAGTTTAGTTCAAATTCCAAGGACTTAGAATTCACTCCAATCTGTCAGTGAAAGACATTTCTATGAAATATATTAGACAATTCCTACTCAAATCGTGCACTATACTTATTTCCCCAGATGGCCTTCTACAACTACGATTTCTTAATTTTTGTTCCTGAGCATTTAATTCTATCCATTGCAATTCCATATGAGGTGGGGAGGGGGTGGATAAAGACTGTAAAAAAAAATTCCTTTCAAAATCCCAAAGTAAGAAAAATAAGTCATCTGCCTAGGAAGCAAGGAGGGAAAGAGATAAATAAAGCCCAAGGCTTCCTCCATTGTCTTTTCTGTCCTCCAGCAAAATTGAGCCTCAGCCCACCAAACCTTTGTCAGCCCAGCCCAGGAAAAGGCTTTGTCAACACTTGCCACAGCTGGAAAGAGCTGTTCAAGGTCACGGGGTCAGCCACACCCTACCAGTTAGTCTAGTTCCCTAGCAGAAGTGCTTCCTTCCCTCTCTGGGGCAAATGCCAGTGGCTAGCAGGTTGACTCCCAGGAAGAGTAACTGAATCTCAGCATGCGATGCAGACCCTCCTCCAGTCTGCTCTCAATAGGGCAGGGGGACTGAGCAGTGTCTTGTCTGCGTGGTGTTTGCTTACACACGTCACACTTGTTACAGTACTGCTCCCCTGTCTTCTCAACTCCCCGCCCCTCAACTTCTAGACTCTCTTCAGATAGGCGATTTTCCACAACTGTCAGTCTCTTTTTTTAATTATTTTTCATGCCGCCCACATCCCATCAGAGTTTAAAATTTATTTGAAACTACTACTTAAATTTTTTTATTATTATTTATATTTTTTACATTTTGTATTCCCCTTGGGTAACCTACCACCAATTCACCTGTGATCCATCTCCATGGTCCCTTGTGTCCTTTTCTACTCCATTTTTAAAATTTATATCTTATAAATTAATGTGTATTCCCTGTAGGTTACCCACCACCAATTCACCATGGAAAGCTGTATGGCGGTTCCTCCACTACTAAAAATGGAGCTTCCATAGGACCTAACAATACCACTTCTGAGAATCTACCCAAAGGACACAAAAACATTAATCCAAAAGGTCACATGCACCCCTATGTTTATTGCAGCACTATTCACAATAGCTAAGATATGGAAACAACCCAGATGCCCCAAAAATAGATGACTGGATCAAGAAGATGTGGTACATGTACACCATGGAATACTATTCAGCAATCAAAAGAGATAAGCACACGCAATTCGCAGCAACATGGATGGAACAACTGTCAGTCTTTAAGGTTTTTACACTCTCCTTTTAGCACAGTCGTCTCCAGTTTGCCATAATCTGCAAATTTAGGCTCAAAGAAATGTGAATTTTCAGATCTTTCCATTTCTCTACTCTCCTCATATAACCTGTGTTCAGACTAACATATTTAAATAGCTGTTTCTATAAAATATTACTAAATAACAGAACATTATTTTTCAGTCAGCACGAAAGATGTGAAGATGACAACTATCAAGCATTTCTGGAAGACTAGACAGAGACCGCCAAAGACAGCAAGAGGAACTATAGCCAAGGGGAACACACCCTAACTCAATTGTCTTTTCAGCACTCAGGTGGTACACATTGGGTTCCAACGATTGCTTTCCCTGTTAGCAGACACAAATAGCTGGCCCTTACATTTCAGTGGACCTCGGGCCTCCCTGGTGGCGCAGCGGTTAAGCGCTGCGCTGTAGAGCTGTCGGCGCAGACCCCTCCTGCCTCGCCCGCTGCTCTGCTCTCCTCAGCAGTGTATTTCTGATCTGCCTGTTCTGCTTCCCACTCTGTCTCTCGTGAACCCTCTCGTAGCCCCACACCTCTGGCCTGCACCCCAGCTTGTATGCATAAATAAACCTTTAAAAAAAATTTCAGTGGACCTCAAATATACTGCATTTTTGAGTTTATGCAAATTACATAAATTTTAAAACCCAGAAAAACTTCTCCTTGGCAGCCAGGGCAGTGGCAACTCCTGGGCTGGTGCTGGAAGGCACAGAATACTGGGCTTGTGCGATAGAAGCATCTAGTTGAGGTTTGGTCACTGATGACATAGTTGGAATCACTTTGTAGTAATTTCTTGAGTTGCACATTATGATTTTCTATATGCCTATTATGCTTTCATAAGAAATAACATGACTTGCTATTTATGAAGGTTAGTCTAATCATGAATCAAGAAATTAAATGTATATATAAATAATGGTCAGGAGAACTGGAATAAAACTGTATAATTAGGGCCGCCCTGGTGGCACAAGGGGTTTAATCTTAGCACTATGAAGCTATCAGCAGCACAAGTTCACTGCAGCACGAGTTCGATCCCCGGCCAGGGAGCTTCCCACAGGGCGCAGCAGACCCCTCCTGTCTCCCCGCTGCTCCCCTCAGCAGTGGATTTCAGTAGATCCACCTGTTTAGCTCCCCACTCTGTCTCTGGTGAATCCTCTCACCCCCACATCTCTGGCCTACACCGCAGTTCTTGTATGTATAAATAAATAATTTTTTTAAACTAGATAATTACTGATAAGAAGGACATTTTTGAGGAGGAATGGTGAGTCTAAAAATAAACTGTAATAGGCATATGCTGAAATATCAGTGGATCTCTGGAGTTGCTCAAAAACCCAAGTGAAGGGGCAGTTGTATAACTTTTGGATGAAAAAATACTTGGCCACGAGTTGAAAATTGTCTAAACTGAAGAAGCAGGGAGGCTCCGTACACCACTCGCTATTTGTACTTGTGCCTGAAGCAACCCGGCACAAAGCGTGTTTCATGATATAATTTAGTGGAGTGGCAGAGATTCTATAATACTGTTCTTTTGCTGCTGTTCTTACAAAAAAAAAAAAAAAAAAAAAAAAAAAGAGAGTCAAAACACAGGTACCAAAGAAGAGGGAGATTTAATGACTTCCATGTCCTATCTGGTGAGTCTCTAGGACAAATAAACCTTAAAATCACACTGGCAGTGACAGATACGGAGATTAATTCTGGCATCAGTTACATTCATGGTGGAGAAAAAAGATACAAGAATTTTACACTAATTTTACAGGTCAACTTCAGATTTGCTATATATTTTTAAGAATAAAATAACAGAAACTGTCAACTGAAGCCTTAGCTCTCCTTGCTCTGAGCGTCCCTACCACCATTTCAGCTAAACCCACATGTAGAATATTTTCACCTACATACAACGACAGGTGTACATCATGCAGACAACGTGTTACATGACCTTGTCTATTACTGCCACTGACCCAGAACTTCCAGCCATGTATTGCATGTGGGGACAAGATTCAGCAATATGCTTAGTCATATGAGAGCCGGTCTCTAGCTTGACTGTTTCTCCAGGATGATTCAAATTTTGATCCAAGAAATATATGCATTTGGTTTTAACTTTATGAATTATTTCAATGTTTAAGTCTTTTTTTAGGACGCTTACTAGAAAATTTTTATAAGAGCATTAACAAACATGCTTTTTATGGAATAAAATTTTCAAATGAAATATAGCTTTAAAAACCTGATGACAAATTAAGCCAAGGGTCTCATCTGTGGAATGCACAATTAAATATCCTATGCAGGAATGCTGGAGGCGCATGCGGGGTTCTGGTTAGCTTCAACTTTACAAAAGGGAAACGTTCACCCAAGCACACATTTGTACAAGGAGTGAAAATTCTTCCCCATGATGTGGAAATACTGGGTGCAGATCTCTACTTCCTCTACAGCATCATGGTTAGTTTTCTCATATATACATCAGAACTGGTCCTACAATAGCACAAGTTGCTTAAAAAAATAAAACAGGAACAGACCAAAATTGAGAAAGTTATGTTTCTCAAGGACCATATTGTCATGTTAACAGCTTCTGATAATGAAGTAGCCACTATTTAAACAAATTTGCTCTGTTCAACATAATCACTGTCTGTTCTTTCTCTGGCAATTGAAAGATAGAATTTAAAATTAGATAAAAAGAGAATGGTTCTCTAAGAAAAGTATATGTGTGCAATGTATTTACAAAGGAACCGTGAAAACAGAAGACAGAAATATATTTATAATCACTTGTGGAAGTCAGTGACTTCAAAGTTGGCGCTGGCACCTTAGTAGCTCTATTGTACTGATTATAGAATCTGTATTGAAATCAAGTTCACAGATGTTTTCAGTCTGCAGAGTTAAAAGAAATGCATCTCTAGGGGAAAGAATACAGTCCCAGGCCTAGCCAGAGGGATCGATAAGATGTCAGAAAGAAATGCCTGATTTTTATCTGCAAAAGTTCCAGCTTATGATGTTTTTTTTTATCATTTTCTTTTGTGTGGAACTACTTTCTGGGGTTCAGTTTTTCAGGTCTCCTGTACTCTTTGCCCCAACTGATGTTGGTGATTAGGAATCACTAATGCAGAAATGAGAGAGTCTAATGGGACCTCGATATAAAACCCCCAAGATTTTATTATACTCAGGGAGCATTACGTTGCCTCCCACTGGGTGACATTTAGTCTTGATTCAAGTGTGTTACTGAGTCTTGAACAGTGAACCGCACACTCAGAACGGTTTCCTCTATCTTTTCTTAATGACACTATCTAATTCCGATTAAAAGTATTTCAGAAGACACAGATTCGCCCAAAAAAAGTCTGGCACAGTGAGTATTGAATAATGTTTAATGATATTTATCAGCAATTGAATCTGTATATTCCAGACTTATATACAGTATTTTTATAACTTAACGCATTTCAGTTTTGACCCATAAATCTTCGGTATGATGAGACAGGACAAAATACTCAAGTAGATTTTCTTTTTCATTGAGTAATTCTATTTATATTTTAATTGATAATCTTCCTTGGCTAGGCTCACATGATGGAAAAATGCTTATATGGATTTACTTTCAATGTACAAAATAAGAAAGAGGGTGGAAATGATCTACAATCTAAAACGAGGTATATAAGTAGTATTAATATGCTAAATGTTAATACTCTACAAACTATACACAGAACAAACTGCTGTAAATAACAGATGAACACTCACATTTGTAGGTGTGCAAACTATTGGCTAAAGATATAAATTACTTTGATCAATTAGGTCTTTTCTGTCTACCTTTAAATGTATAATATTTTGTTTAACCATGCATTTGTGAACTCAAAAAACTAGTACTTAAAAACATGCAGATAAATAATTCCAACATGGGAATTAAATAAGACAAAACTGATTAAAATGGAGGAAAACATATACCTACTAGTCATCTAAAAAGCTGAAAAATCAGAGCTAAATTGTGAAAGCTGCTAATAACTAAAATATCTAAATGAAAAATTTGACTCAAAGATCAGGTAAGAAAGATGAGTAATTAAAATTTTAAGAGAGTTAAGATGTGAAACAAATGGAACTCCTTAGGATATAAAATGTTCTTAGAACAAAAGAATTTTAAAGTCTTTAAAATATCAAAGAATCGAAAAACTCTAGCACATTTTACAAAATCCTCTAGTTAACTGAATTTCAATATTTTGAATGAGTTCAAAATCTACCTCCCATATTAAAATGTGTGGGTACATCTAAAAGGAAATGTGCTAATTTAACACTAAAGAAGGGAAGAAAAGGAGAAAGTTTGTCTGCAGGTATCAAAAATGGCTTGTAAATGGGGTATGAATAAGAAAGTCACCACAGCATTAAAGATCATGTGAAAACTCTAAAAACATTCATTCATTTTTCATCAAGCCATTATTTAGCATTTATTACACGCATAGCTAGGTAATAAGTCTCCCAGAGAGTAGAGCAAAGTAGGGCATTGACTAGCAGTTTCCCATGTTTTAAGTGACAAGTGATAAGTCACACAAAAGCACTAACATCTGCATAGACAAACCCAAATCACCAACAGAAACTGCCAGACCTGACTGTAAAGTGAGCTCTCTCTCTCTGCTTCACATCTGTACCTCGGAGGAATTTTACAACCTTCACTTGAATTGTATTAGTTTAGGTAAGTCATTAAACACCAACTAAGGAAGAAGAAAGGTGACTAGTTCACCCACTACTGGAGTCATGATATAAATGGTGAATAGACTTTTATTTCTTTTTCCAAGAAATAAAATACAAAATTCCATGAGCATTAACTTCTAACAGTAAATGTATATAAACTGGAGTTGAGATTTTTCCCAATCCTGAGTTATTGTTTCCTGCTCACAGAGTTAAGGTGAGTGAACTATTTTGATGATGAACGATTAATTCTTAATTCTGGAATAAAGGAACTGAATCAAAAAATTGAAAAACTTGTATAAACTTGAAGACCTGAGATTTGTCCCAGAGTGATAAAGTAATACAGTAAGAAAATTAGTGAGGTTCAGAGATCTAAATGTATTCACATAAAGAAAAGAGAGGAAAAAAAAATCTGAAAGGGGGTATTAAAAAAAAAAAAAAGGAAGAATAGGGAAAAAAAATCCTGAAAAAGATGTCCACTCATTCAGTGATGGACCGAACTATCACAGGGAAGTGTGCGAAGGCTCCAGCATAAACACACTTGGTTGTGGGCTATCGGATGTGATCGAGTACTGCTGATGTGTGACATTCAAGGGATAAAATCCCAGAGCAACACTTCACAGGACCTCTATAGAGAGTGAGGGGTAGGGGTGGGAAGTCCTTTCGCTGTGAAGCCTCCCCACACGCTGGCCACATGGCTGTGTCCATTAAATGGCCAGGCCTCACAGGACTCAAGGAGAAAAGACTAAGCAAAACACGCTACAATCTCAATCAACTCAGAGTTGGCAGTGCACCATGGAAATATTTTCGATGGAGAGAACTTCCACCAAGTGAGGTTTATGGAAAACATCTACCTAAGTGTTAGCGATATTTAAATGGCAATATTTCAATGTGATGTTCTTCCATCTTTTCTTGTGTTATACAGGAGAGCTGGGGAGCAATTTCAAAGAGCCTCAAAAGTTGGCCAAAATAAGTTTAGATCAGAAGACAGCTAGCGTGATTTTTTGGCCACATGAAGCAGACTAATTGCTCTGGGGCATGAAGAGGATGGCCCGGAACGCTTATCCAATGAGTGTCCTCCACAATCCTAGGATTACAGAAAATGTTACGGGTTTAGGATATAAGATATTATGTTGACATCATTTTTAAAATTTATTCAACATAATCCATTACTATATAATCCTTAACACAAATGAAAAAAAGATTTGCACAAATACATTTTGGCTGAAACGTCACTGGTTACTTCCATCCTTAGGGAATAACTACTTTTGTTGACAAGAAATCAACGAGTTTCCAAATAACAAATTATTATAGCTTTAGTATTGTGATGTTTAGGCTGCTTTGAAGGGAAAGACATCTTAAGGTATAATGTCTTAATTTCATACCAAATAATGAGCAAGAATGATTTATAAAAATGATTTCAAAGATACTGTTTTAACTTGTGGGTTTTTCTAAATGATATTCCTAGTATAGCTTAGATAAATTATATTCTTGAACTTAAATGATTCTATTTCTAATTTGCTGAGGTTATCCAGATTGCATCATTGGCAGACTTACTTTAAATAAAATGTCTATATGCTCAACAAATTCTTGAAGCCCTCACGATAAAAATGCAACATAATTTCAAAACAGCAGTGTTTTTTCTTATTTCATTTTAATAAGTATTGAAATCAAGCATTTATTTTTATGGAAAGCTAACGTGGTATTTTAGTATTTATTAGTATAATAAAATTAAAGGCAGAGATAAGCTAAAATACCTGAGTATTTTACCATCCAGCTTAACACTGTGCTTTGACTATATGATAATATTCTACAAGTGTGAATTCATTTCCTTGCTCTCAGCCTATCCCTTTGGTCCTCAACAGTGTCCGAGTAAACTACAACATTATAACACAAATATAAAAGGGAATATCATCAAGTTCTCATAATTAGGCAGCAAGTATGTGGTCGAAATGACTGCTGATTAAAAAGGCTTTCATCTAAAAAAAAGCATGGTACATATTCTTTACAGCTCTTTTCTTATACATTAAAGAAAGCACACGTGGTCCTATTTAGGCAATCTTTTAAATGTAAAGTACATTTTTTGTGAATATATCTACTTTTGTGTAAAAGTGATTTCTTGCTATTTTTTTACTTTAACGTTAGCAGAGGTATGGAAACTGAAAACCTTTGGATTTAAACCATGATCTGGTTTGTATTATCAAGTAGATCATCATCTCCTGGTCATCCTTTTATAAAGAACAGGGGTAGCCTCATTAGACTTCTAGAGTCTTACAAAAATAACTAAATATACCACTTTCCTGAACAGGAAAATGTACATGATGATCATTTAAAAATGAAACACATGTTTAGCAAAAGGAAAACTGCTACCTCAATAGTTATTTAAGCATCCTGATTAAAAGCAAGTAATTAGTGTCAATTTTTAGCTTCTTTTAATTATGTAAGGGATGTGCTTTTCCATTTACTAGATGAGAATATTTCCATTCCTAATGACAAATGGAGCAAGAGTTGCCTACACCATGGAGCCCTGGAGAGCAAAATGGCCAGGAATGGTTTACTTTATAGTTTTTAATATGACATTAATTATAAAATTGACTATTCCTATTAAATCAGGACGATGATGTAATTTTTAAGATAATTATTTGCGCTTAAGTTGACATTAAACACTAGAAGTGTGGAAAAAATTTCAAATATGGTTAAATTTCAATGTGAAGTAAGGACAGATATAAACAATGCAGCTGCCACTTTTCTACTGAATTTCCATCCAGGTCACATTTCACCCAAACCCTAATTCTGAGCAGTGTGAGCTGGCTAAAGCAGAAAAAATAAATGGCTATTTAGAAACTAATTTATTCTAATGCATATCTGGAGAGCATGTGCACACACCGTCATTTTCTTGGTGAAATGATAGACCTGATGTTTTGTTTCTAGCAATACACATAGCTGCCAACCAATTTCATAATCCCTGAAACAAGGCTTCTAAGTGGAAACACAAGATTCTTGAGAAGCAGAGCAATTTGCCTTCCAATATAGGCAGCATTAATATCTTTGCTAATCAAAACAGTGGCTGTGGTCCTTAAAATGAGCAAAAAAAGACTAGCCTGGAAAATGTTCTTTGTTGGATATTTAAATTTTCAGGTCTATGTATACATGAGACTCAGGAAGAGGGAAAGAAGATGAATTGATACGTTTTTTCATATTTGAAGAAAACTGATCAGCTAATCTATCCTTACAGCAATACTGGTGTTGACTCACAAAGCCAACTTTTAATTACTCTGAATCATCTGCTCCTTTGCTTTTTGCCTTGAAATGACTGATGCTGCCTCTAAGATGTGCCCTCCTCATGGAGAGAAGCAGAGCGAGGAGATGCAGCTCAAAATTGGGAAGTGCCTGAATTTTAATACTAAACTGAAAATCCAGAACTCAGTTTGCATCAGACTCCTCATATCTTAAAACTTGATCTTGGGGCTACTTTCAATCACTGCTACGTGCCCATGAGGGAGTAGACTTTAAAACTTTATATTATCCAAATTGCACCTTAGCCTGTAGACCCCTGCGCCCTTCGGGGTGTCCGTGCTCAACTTGCTTATCAGAGGCACGGTCAGGTGGCGCCGACCTGCTAAAACACTCTATCCTGCTGGGCTCCCGGCACATCTAAAGAATTCGAAAAACTGAGAACATTCCTTCATACAATACCAGGTGGTCATCCGCCGCCATCACAAAGTCTGATCCCCAGGCCTGCCCGCTCCTGCATGCCCACCGTCTGTCCTTATCATCAATGTCCAGTCCGAGCTGTCACAGTCCCACCGCAGTCAACCCAGCCACAATTTCCACACCAGCCATGTCCAGTGCTTCCCTACGGCTTCCTGTAAGCCTCCGTGCCCAGCCCACTCCCAGCTCATAAATCATAAGCAAAACCATCCACCTGCAGTCTGTCTGGCCTCCTGGTTCTAGCTTCGGATCCCATGACTATTTTGCTCCAGAAGATGAAATGACCTAAACGTGCATAATGGACAGCTCTACGAGACACAGTCCTCTGTTGACGGAATTGCGATGATCTCCACCCTTATCCAATATTAGTTTCTGTGGCTTGACCAAAATACTGAATTGCCATTGGTATTTATCTACTAGCTAAAAGGACAAGATGCCTATGGAGCAGAGGATAAATGAGATCATTTCATTACCGAGCTCCTCAGAGGGAAAATCGTACAGACTCTCCGAGCAGTTTTACTGTTCACTGTCTCTATGAGATAATCCACTTGGACAATACGGTCCCCGAATTGCAGTGGTCAGTGCCTCAGTGTGAAAGGAACTACTACTTTGAATGAAGGGAGATGGCTGCGTGGACGCGCCTCCTCTCCCCACCCTAAACTCTGGCTGGAGACTCCAGTCCACACCACCGCGCTGAAACCCTGCTGCCTGGTCTGGGAGGTCTCTGACCTCAGCCTGAAGCTCTCTAAGTGGCTAGGTAAAGGGGCTGAGCAGAAGGCTGGCCCCTTAAGGAAAGGACAACTCTCAGAGACTCACCTCCAGAGCCCTTGTCCGCCTTATCGCCACCCGTCACCAGCCACGCCATCAAATCAGCCGGAGAACACGGTCAAAGGACACGTGCAGAAGACTGGACACAGTGCCCCACCTAGCAGCCAGATATGTGGAGGCCATCACCAGCGCCTCCCAGGGCCTGCTCCTGCCGTCCCTGCGGCCAAGCCCCGCCTGCCGCTGAGAGCCACTTTTGTCCTGGCGTCTGAGCACCAAGTGGACCCTATTTGTACGAGGAGGGGCGCGCTGCGCGCTCCTCCCGCCACGGAAACACTTGGATGCAGCCTGTGGGGTGATACTTACTCAAATACGGTGGTTTGTAAGGCGCTCGGGTATTAGACAGCAGTCCGTCCAGCTCCTTCCTCTCCAGGGTGCTGTGCAGGGCCTTCTCTTTGCCAAAGGTGGAGAAGGACCGCTCCGCCCCGGGCTGGGCTTCCGGGGCCTCGAACACCTCGGTGTCGGGGACTGAGTCCATGCCGGGCACGTGCAGGTTGCTGCGGTAGTCGGCGGCCTGGCGCCCGTCGGCCGGGACGAAGGAAGGCATCCAGCACCGATCCGAGTGGCCCAGCGCCTTACATTCCTCGGTGCAGTTGGAGAAGAGATCCATGCCTGCGGGCGAAACGAGACCCAGAGGTGGGCTTCAGGCACAGCGCGCACAAGTCGAAGGGCAAGGGCGGCGAGGCGTCTGCACCCTCCCGCACTGTCCTAACCGGCAGGTCCAGGAGTCTCTCTGTATTGTTTTGGAAGGGCTAAGACCCTTGGCCAAAGCCCTCTGAGATAGATGTTTCTAAGCCACTCAGAGGATCTGGAGGAAAAACGGCGGGGCGGCAATTATTTAAATAGCTACGACACTGTGGGTAGACGAAGAAAGGGAACTTTTTAAAAATCTCTGGTGACATGTTAGTAGAAAACAAAGCAAGGCAAAGGCTTGATCACCCATAAGCAGTAATGATGATGTCCTCGGCCATCGCCCCCTTCGCCAGCCGAGCACTGAGATGGGGCTTAGAGGGCGAGGTGTGGACACGCGCCGCCGAAGAGACCGGGCGCGAGGCCACCCAGCGCGCGACGGGAGCGCGGCGGCTTCCACGAGTGCCCGAGTGCCCGGGGCAGGCTCGCTGGGTGCCGGGAAACGGTTCCCGCTCCCCAGGGAGGCTCTGCGGCCCAGCCTAGGACGGGCCAGTCCGCACGGCCACGACCGACGGGGAACAAGCGACTGGCCAGCGGGTCCAAGGCGAGGGCGCGCGTGGAGCGCGGCGGCTGCTCTTGCAAAGCCTTCTTGCGGGGTCTCGGCTGGAAACCCCGCGGCTCCACGGGGCGCCTGCTCACCCACCCCGCAGAGCCAGCTCCCAAGTGAGGACTTGAGGTTTTCTTGAATCCCAGATGGACAAGGCTACTAAATCTTATCTGGTGACGACTCAAGCACGCTCATTCAGCTGCTGAAGCAAAGTATGGCACTTTTCAAGCACTAGGAACCACTATTTGATATTCATTTCGATAATTAGCACTATACAGAAGAACAAGCACACGAGCCAAAACAGCATTTTAATGTCTTTCTAAAAATAGTAACTTAGTTATTGAATCTGTTTTAAAACAGGATCAATTTGAAGTATCCAAAGCACCATTAGTCTGCATAAAAGAAACTCTCAAATACGTGCCCAGGCTGGAAAAATTGCAGATCTTTCTTGACCAATAGCATACTCTTTATTTAATGAGTATACTTGGTCGTTCCTTCTGTAACTATGAAGTGTGATTTCAGCTCTTGAGCAAGTTTTCCTTTTAATTGCTGCCAGTATTCTGACACAGGCTGATCTGCAAGCTTGTGTGTGGATGTCAACATCTGTCTATAGAAAATAAAGGCAGTAATTTTTCCAAATTACTGATCCTCGGGTTACCCACGAGTATTCTGGATTTCTGAACAGATAACTACATAAATTATGTTTAACAAAATAATACCAAGCTTCTTATCAGATATCCATCTCACCTTATAATGACTTTTTATTTTAAATGGAACTATGTGTAATGCCAAGTCTGCCTTCTATTATAACATTCCATTGATAATTGTCATGCATAAGTCTGGAAATAAATTACTGATCAGTGAACTGTTGAGGAGCTTAGACGTGAGCTGAAGCGGGGATTAAGGAGCCACACTAAAAACAGGATGTCAGACATGTCAGTGTTTCTCTCGACACCAGTCGAGTTCAGTTCTTTATCCTGTCTCTGCAAGGAGGAATGCGGACAGAAGGAACAAGGGAAGGGCAGTGGCCCCGAGACACATAGACAGACTGGTTCACCCGCTCGCCATCCATCTTTGTGGTCAATATAGGGCCTGAGCAGCCGTACCCCCTCTACAAGTAGGTGGGTAGGAGCGGTAGGGTCACACGGGACCACAAATGCTCCCTATTAAAGAGTGATGAGGGAAAGGCTTTTCTGACAGCTGAAACTCCCTTTAGGGTAAAAGATTATAAGCAATTATTTATTTTAAAAATAAATTCAAGTTATATTAACTTTGAAAGGGATGGAATTAATTCAACTAATAAGATAAGATTGCATTATCAAAGGCTAAGAAATATGGGTACTAAGGCAAAACCTGGAATTAAAATAATTTTTCTACAAGACTGAAAAATAATCACTTAAAATATTCCCCAGGGGATCACTGGCAATCTTTCACATCTTTTTGAGTGCTGGACCCAAGGACTGGTGATGCTCAAGATGATAAGCTCACACATGTAAATTTCAATTCACTGGAATATCGACATTCCTGGGAAGCTGTTGATAGGTGAGAAGGAGCTTTTGGTCAAGTTTGGTTTCACAGGCAAATTATACTCAGGTGTGCTCATTTTTTTTTCTTTTGGTAGATATGGTTTTCTGCTTCTTTTAATTACCAGGGGCAGTATATAAGTCCCTTTGATGGTATAACAAAGTTCCCACGAGTTGAGAACCTGTCCAAAATAATAAATCGTGTGTGCAAGAAAAGTGAGGCATAAAATAGTGCTTTTTGCCATTATTGGAAGAACAGCATTACTTGACAGAATTGTTCACTAAACACACTAGTGAAAAATTGTCTTCATTTACGAGCTCATCCTTTGCAGCGGAGTCCACAGCAATAACGCACAGCTTTCTAGACTAGAGTAACAATGGGGCCCCACTCCACGTGAGTCTGCTCTGCCAGTGTTACTGATAAACAGCGTTCCTCTTTCTCATGAGGAAAATACCAAAGAAACAAAATTATTGCAAAGCAACAAATAATATATCGATACCCTTCAAATAAGGAATAGAACTATTCACTGAAGATGGGGTTCGCATTCACTAAAAATGGGGTTCGCTTCCATTGGTCTTCTAGAGACATAGTTTGAGAACCAAGTAAATGTTTCTCACGGCTGTCCTCACCAAAGCATCCAGAGAAAGATCGGGGGACATATTGAACCCTTTTTCACTTATCAGTAGCCCCATTGTCCATTATTTTGATGACCAAATAAGCAGGGGTAAGTTTAAGATTGTCGGTGATGAATGTGTGTGTGGAACACAGGAAAGCAGGGTATGCTATGCACGAGACACATGATGTGGTTTTCTTTCCTGTGGCTCTTGGGGTTTTAACTTGCCCAAATTGGAGTCCCAAGTGAAGACGAATTAACTTAACATTTTTTTTCCCATTCAAATGTCTTTACAGTAGAAGGCATAACAATTGTGTAGCAGAGAAAAATGCAGGCCAAATCTCCGCTTGGAAATGTTGGTAGTTTCTAAAAAAACTTTTTCAACATATATATTTTACTTGCAATTTCTTTTTTCTAAGTTATTTATTTTTTTCTCTCTTAGCAATAATCTGTTCTGTAAGGCATGACAGCTGATGTGATAGACTGCCTGTTATGCAGAGATATATTTAGACAAATTTTAAAATCCATCTTTTTTAAGTGGCAAGTAACTTGTCCCTTGGAGTCAGAAGCAGAGATATTGCCACTGAGAACAAAGTGTGGTGGCAAAAATATTCTTCTGTTCAATTTGTGCTGTTTTCTGGTGAACATAGTAAGAGAAAATTATGTGGAAATTTCTTCCTCCTAACAAGTCCTCACAAAAATTTTTTAAATGACATATTAATGTAAAAGAAAATCCACACTCAGTTCTTTGAGAAAATTTCTAATCCTGCTTTAACCAATTATAATGAAAATGCCAAGCACTATTAACTCTAACCACAAAAATTGCTATAATTTTTAGGAAAATATGGTCTAGGGGCAGAGATCTAGCACAATTCATAAAAATTCAAAACACAGACATGGAAATGTTTTCCCTATGGGTCATCTTTTGAAATGTTTATAGTTTTCTTCATTTTATCTTGATATTTTGTCTCATATAGTTTTTCCAGCTATGTAGCCGCATTATCTGGGTATAGCTCAGATTTTGACCAGAAACCTGAATAAGCTTTTACAAACCATGACTCAAATTTATTTTATTTCTAAAGTCAGAAGCTAATTTGCCAGTATCTAAATTCTTACTGGAGTTCAGAAAAGGAGCTTTGCATTTTATGATAAACCAAAAATTTTCTTGTTGGTATTGTGGTAGTGGTATAATGGTTTAATATATTTCACAATATACTTTACCTATTAGTTTATAAATACTGGCAATCCAAATCACTTTTTTAATTCAATTTTTGACCATGTAGCATGTATAAATCTCATAATAATTAGTTAAGAAATAACCATATTTAGATGCTAAGTTCTCTTGTAACTGAAAGAAAGAAATACAGGTAGAAGAATTTGGCTTTTTTCAAGTAAACTATAACAAATAACATTAACTCAATCACATATTAAGGTTCTCTTAGCCCATATTTTTTCTCAAGAGGCCCAGTTATTAAAAGTAAATTTATAATCAACCCTACTACTATGTACATTACTAGTATTCAATAAGTGGAAAAAAAGTAACTCCCTCCAACTAAATAGAGCGCCTTAAATGTATTTCCAATGACATTAACATGTTCAAGCATATACAACTAAAAATGCTGAATCAGTATTCTAAATTAGGAAAAAACAAGTCTGGTTTTAATCTCACGCCATACTCAACACCGAAAATACATTCCCTTCAAGTCCACTTTGACTGGGGTTTGGCTATTGAAGCTGTGATTAATCAGGTTTTTCCCTTTTGTGATGCTTTAAGCATGCATTTACCGCATCTCCTTGGACTTCTGCCACATCTAACCCATGCATCAGCCGGGCCCTGAGGAAGACAGAAAGCACCTTGACAAGCCCACGGAGAGAAAGTGCCACAGAGCTGTGGCCAAGCCCGAGGGCCTCACACATGGAACCAGGTGCAAGGGGCAGCGGACAAAGCTTATGTGATTCTGTGCCCAGCTGCTGGGTGGCTCAAGCCTTCTATGGGCAAGATGGGTGACTGCAAATGGCCCAGGCAAGACCCAGGATGGGGGGAGGAAGAGCAGGAAAGAAAATGATTCATCGAAGAAGAAATAGAAGAAATAGCTAAAGGCGTAAAATAGAAAGTCATGTCACCGCAGAAAAGATAAGGGGGAAGGAGGGAAAATTTAGGAAGTTTAGAGGGGCGCCCTTGCCCACATCGTGCACCGGATAACAGGAAACAGGCATTCAGCAAGAGAGAATTTGGAGTCTGTCCTTCTCCAGCCTCACTCTGCTCTGATAACCTGACTTTCCCCCTAAAACCTAGCTGAGTGTGAGTGGCTGTTTAGCATGACTTTTATTGATATACCAAGCCCAGACATAAATGTTCTATGAACAAAATTTCCTAAATATGGCAAAAGTGGGAGGCCAGTGACACCTGGCTTTATGAGGAAATAAACAGATATATTTACTGATCTGAGGTGGACTTCACTTTGGGGAGCTATTTTAGCTACTTGGTCTGAGGTTGACACACACAGCACAGCAGAGACTGGAAGCAAGTCGTGAAGTAAACACATGTGGAGCTCTGCCTTCGGGGCTTTATACTTCAAAACAGAAAACACTTCCACACCATCCTCCCAACAGTATCAGGCGAGTTAAGTGGGGCTGCAGTTTAGCACCCACAGGTGCAGCTACTACTTAGAGCCCGTGCTGATGGCGATTCGGAACGGCTCCGCCCTGAGGCTGCTAATGAAATAGGAAGTAGAACAGAAATCCGGCAATAATTCTTACATGCTTAAGAATTCAAAGACAGGCCAATCTTTTTTTTCTGGCCATTTTGATGTAGAACAATACAAACTGCCTTACGTCTAAAAACTGTTTCCCAGAGCACACCCTGCGCTATTGAGTTTCCTTCCAATGCTTTGGTATCTCAACTCCTTTGAAAGCAGCAGCATCAAAATGGCAACAGGAGCGCCGGGGGTAGAAGCCACTTGACCCGCCCATTGCGGCCTCTCCCCTCAGCTCGCCCAGCTAGCATTGGGGAGAGGCTGGTTTTTCTGTCTTCCTGAGGCTAATGAGTGCGAGGGCCTGAGCTAATTGAAATGTGCATGGAGATGAGAGCGGTTCAAAAAGACACAGGGGGAGTGGGAGAGGGCTCAGTGCACGCCGGGAACATAAAGCAGACTCTTTGCCAATACGAAACATTTTGTTTCCAAAGTTTTAAAAGGCTGACTGTTGGTTAAATGAGAAAGCGAGAAAAGAATAGGAATGAGTCCTTCTCAATGTACAGCTTTTTGGAAAGACAACAATAAATCATATGCCATATATAGGCCAAAAATGAAAGGGACTTTGTGCTCCAATATAAACTTCTGGCAAGACCCGGTGTGTTGTCAGGTCCCAGACACTAAATAGATGCTCTGTTCAGCCGGCGTGAAGGCCCGCAAAGGGCAGGGACCTCCGTGGTGCTGGCAGCGCTCGGGTCTCATTAGGTCTGCATATTAATGACTCGCAGCATATAAAGAGGCCCTTGAGCAGCCTCCCCCTCCGGCCTGCCTTTCCCAAGCAGGGCGGCCTCAGACACAGCAGCCTCAGCCAAGGCAGGGGCCCGACAGTCTCGCTGCCAGGCGACCACGGGCATCGCTGCCCTTTGACCCACTGCTCCCAGTGCTGGGGGCCGCCCAGGGTGTTCGGGGGGCTCTCCAGTGCCAGCTTCCCCCAGAAGGACTCTCGCCCCTTGTGCATCTCAGGCAAAGTCAAGCTCAGTCTCAGCAGGAGGGAGGCCCCAGCCGCTCAAGGCAGACATCTACGGAGCAGCAGGGAACGCTGCTGAGGGGCACAGAACTCACCCCCAGAAAGAAAGAGAAGCTCAACCAGCCCCTTCGAGGGTGCGAAGCCAAAGAAGTGGAAGAAAACCAAAGTGGATGGGACTTTTGTCTTAAGGTTCATAGTTTCTTTCTTGTAAGGGTTTCCTTTAAGTATGAGCAGGTGGCATTGATTGTCACAGTCCAGTCACACGGGGAGGGGAAAGGCCCAGAGAGAAGTGGAAAGAGACAGAAATAAAAGAAAGTGGAGACACGCGGCACAGAGGTCCGTTCCCACTCGTGCCCACAGGCGGAAACTCAGGCAGCTTGAAGGGTCTCCCACCTCACACAAGGCCTGGAAGAGGCTTCAGAAATAGACTTTGTGCCCTGGGGCCGGGGTCCTGAGGCTGGACCTCAGTGGGAGCCCGGCTTTGGGCCTCTTCCTGCCTCTCAGCACCATCCCGCCCCTCCTTCAGCCCCGGGGCATGCAAAATGCCCTCCTTGGAAAAAGGGACTGGGGGCCTGGCCCCGTGGGCCCCAGTCCCGGTGAAGTTTTGCTGGTCCACCAAGTTCATGCATCTCCAGGGACCTCATCCATAAACAAGTCTCATAATACCCGATTGACTGAAGAGGACCCGACCAGGTGGAGTTCTGGGGGGCTCTGAACGCAAACAGATGCCATTAAAGAATTCACCCCGTGGGGTCCTCCACAATGAATTTCCAAGGAACATTCCGCATTCCGTTCCCATCCTCCTGGGCCACACGATCACCAACGCAGCACAACCCATGCTCTCCGCAGAGCTATCAACAATCAGCTTACGGAAAATGACCTAGGACATCATCCATCCCAGAGTGATTCAAACAGAACAAGAAGCAACTAGAACAGCCGAGGGTCGAGGCCACTCACCAGCTGACTGGCCGCGGTTGGTGGCATCGTGGTCGCTGTCCCCCTGCTCGCTGTCCCCGTGGCCACTGTCTTTCGAGCTTACTATGTCGGCTTCCTGGAATGCAGAACTACAAGCACAAAGATGTGACTATTAGAATGAAAAAAGGTGAAGAAACTCAACAAACATGCTTCTGCCACCCCATGGCTGCCGCCGGTGCTGCAGACGTCCCTTTATTTCTGCACCAAACTAGTTTTCATCACCTCCAGTCTAACTCTTGAAAGCTGAGCCCAGGAGCTGGAAGGAGCCGGCCAAGTGTGGCAGGCTTGGGGCGCTCTTCCCTGATTGCAGCGGGGGGAGTGTGTCTGTGGCATTTTCATAAACCCGACCACAGGTATACATACACCTGGCTGTTAGGAAGACAGGGGGTGCTGTAGGACCTACTGTAAGCTGACAACACTCTGGAATGGATGGAGAACTGTCCACAAATGAAATATACCCATTTTGGGGGTGCGTTGTCCAGCCCAGACTCCATCAGGGTTTCTGTGCTTCCCTAACTGGGATTTCTGGAGATCCTTGACACTTTAATATAAAGAAGACACTGACTCCTACTTTGAGTGGGCAGTAAATCACCCGGCCACCAAGTAAGAGGGGGCAGCAGAAGTCCATACCTGTTCACTCGGCGCGGTCTGTCAACTAGATAGCTGAGCTCTGCCCGCTGGTGTTTGGTCTAGGAGAAAAATAAATAAATCAAGAGCATTTGAGTGCTAAGGGTTTCCCAAACAGTCTGCTTCTGAGGTTAGGAACTAATTCTAGCTCCAGGCATCGTGGAGGCTTTTAGGGATTTCCAAGCTGTCTTAGGACCTCAGCCTGGAGAGGATGGGGCAGGCAGGGGGCCCCCCCACCCCGTGCAGAAATGCGTCCATAGATTTGCAGTAAGGGCAAAACAAAAGCAGAAAAGAAAGGCCAATTTTCATTGTGTGCTTTTTAAAGGGGGAATGCAGAGGGCTTCACAGCCAGGGATTCTGCGCTGCCCACTGCTGCTGAGGAGGCAGCCTCTTTCCTCTTGCAGGCCTTCTTTCAAGGCCTGCAGACCTGTGTAGGTGCATTCTGGGTGACACAAGAAAGACAGCACGCTGAATAAGCCAAAAGTTTGTATGTTTTGTGGAATTATTTTGTTGTTTATTTTCAAAATGTGCTTAAGATACAAATGAGCTGTACAAATATCCATGAAAGTCAATTAATAGTACCTAAGACTCAAATAAATAAAAGAACCTGCCAAGAAAGGAGTTCATAAACATCCCTCCCTCCCCATCGCTGGCCCCTCCAAAGCCCTCGGGTTCTCTTCCCGCCCACCCCACCCCCACCTGGCCAGTGCCAACTTCCTTTTACACAAATCAACTCCCCCCTCCCTCCTTCCAACGTTGCCACTTCTCCATCTTTGAAAAAGAAATCAGAATTGACAGGCCAAAATCTTTGAGGAAGAAACCAACAGCAGTGAGGTGCCCAGAACAGTGGCCAGAGCTGAGTATGAGCTAAAAGACAGAGTGAAGAGTCTAAGCCTGCCCTTAGTCTGGGCTTACAGGGGTTTGTGCCCAAGCAACTCGATTCACATCCACACTGGGTGGGCGCTGGGCTTCAAGAGCGTCTGTGAATGCTGTCCAGAGCCGAACTGAAGGCTTTTCTGCAACCCGAGTTCAGAGGACAAGAATCTCATTCACTAGAACATGCATTCGAGTGTAGACGACTGTGCAGAGTTAAACAATCTATAGCTTACTTTACACGCGACTGACGGCATCATGAACAAAGCAAAACAGAATGAACTTTATTAACGCCTGGGACAAACGCAAAGGGAAAGACCTTTGCCAGCGCCCCAGAGCCCCTCCGCCATGTTGCCCTCGCCCCTCCCGCCCCCGCGCGCCGCGCCGCGCCGCGCTGCGCTGCCAGGCGCTCGCCTCTTCCCCGGGGTCTCTGAGAAGGGCAAGGATGGAGGCGGGTCGGGGTTTTCAAGGAAAAGATGCCGGAGGGAGGGGGGCGGCACCCCCCTGGAGGCAGAGCACCAAGGGGAGGGGCTGAACATCAAGCGGAGGGGGCGCGGGGGCTGAGGGGCCGCAGGAAGTTTGGGGCACCCGCGGAGGGGAGGGGGCGCCCCGGCTGCCCTCCCGCGGAGATCCAAACGCGCTAAGATCGCAAACGCGCAGCGCCCCGGAGCCGGGGCGGCTAGAGGAGGCTCTCGGAGGGAGGAGATGAGAGATGGTGGTCCTTGCGCTCCGGCCTTACCTCGTGGGACAGAATGCTGCCGTTGGAGATGATGTCGGGCTGCTGGTCGGCGTAGCCGGCGACGATGGCGCCGCAGGGGCTGTGCTCGGCGTCGGCGCTCCGCGAGGGGCTGCAGGGCTTGAGGAACATCAGGTCGGTCTTGGCGGACTCGGGCGTCAGGCAGACCTGGTAGCAGTAATTCTGGTTGTGGTGGTGGGCGCCGAAGCCCCCCGACTCCTCCACCGGCACCTGCGCCGGGTTGCTGGGCGCGCTGGAGCTCTGCACCAGCATGATGTCGGACTTGCTGAGCTTCTTCTTGCGCGCGCGGGCCTGGCGGCCGCAGCAGCTCGCGCCGCCGCCGCCGCAGCAGCACAGGCAGCAGTCGGCCGCCAGGCACGTGTAGATGTTGAGCTTCTTCTCCTTCTGGCAGCGCACGGCCAGCACGATCATGGCCAGCAGGAAGATGAAGGACACCGAGCCCAGCGCGATGATGAGGATGAGGGTGAGGTCCAGCGAGGTCTCCCCGCCGCCCGGGCGGCCGGGGCGCTGGTGCTCCCCGGGCCCCCCGCCCCCGCCCGCGCCCCCGCCCTGGGGCTCCACGGCGCCGTCCACCAGCTGCACCAGCAGCGTGGCCGTGGACGACAGGGGCGGCTGCCCGTGGTCGCGCACCTCGATCACCAGCTCGTAGGGCCGCTGGGGGTCGCGCTTGGCCGGCACCCGGCGCGCCGTGCGGAGCTCCCCGGTGCGCCAGTCCATGCGGAACAGGCTCATCTCGTTGCCGCGCACCAGGCTGTAGGTGAGCCGCGCGTTCTCGCCGTCGTCCGCGTCCACCGCCGCCACGCGGGTCAGCAGGTAGCCCGGCTCGGCCGAGCGCGGCAGCACCTCGCGCGCCGGCGTGCCGTTGCGGCCGGGCAGCGGCGCCACGAGGGCCGGCGCGTTGTCGTTCTGGTCCACGATGAGGATGTTGACCGTGGCGTTGCCCGCCAGCGCCTGCGGGCTGCCCGCGTCGCGGGCCTCCACCTGGAAGCTGAAGTCCTTGAGCTGCTCGTAGTCGAAGGAGCGCAGCGCGTACAGGTAGCCGTTCTCGGAGTTGATGGACACGTAGGTGAAGACGCTCATGCCCTGGATCTGGCACTCGAGGATGGAGTAGGCGAGCTGGGCGTTGGCGCCCTCGTCGCGGTCGGTGGCGCTCACGGCGTAGATGTAGGCGCCGGGCACGTTGTTCTCGGTCACGTACACGTCGTAGACCGGCTGGCTGAAGCGCGGCGCGTTGTCGTTCACGTCCGCCACCTGCACCTGGATGGACTTGCTGGTGGCCAGCGCCGGCTCGCCGCGGTCGCGCGCCACCACGGTCAGCGTGTACGAGTCCCCCGCCTCGCGGTCCAGCGGGGCCTCGGTCACGATGGTGTAGTAGTTCTTGAAGGAGGACTTGAGGCGGAACGGCACGTCGCCCAGCAGCTCGCACTGCACCTGCCCGTTCTCCTCCGAGTCGCGGTCCGTCACGCTGAACAGGGCCACGACCGTGCCGGGCGCCGCGCCCTCGCTCACCGCCTCCTTCACGGTGCTGAAGCTGATCTCGGGCGCGTTGTCGTTGGCGTCCACCACGCGCACCAGCACCTTGCAGTGCGCGGGCACGGCGTTGGGGCCCAGGTCCTTGGCTTGCACGTACACCTGGTACACCGGGCTCTCCTCGTAGTCCAGCTCGCCGCTCACCTCCAGCCGGCCGGTGCGCGGGGCCAGGCCGAAGAGCTCCCGCGCGCGCGGCGAGATGTGGCTGCTGAAGGAGTACACCACCTCGCCGTTCTGGCCCTCGTCCGGGTCGGTGGCGTTGAGCTGGATCACCAGCGTGCCGGGCGGCGAGTTCTCCGGCAGGGACACGGTGTAGACCGGCTGGTCGAAGGCCGGCACGTTGTCGTTGGAGTCCAGGACGCGGATGGTGAGCAGGGCCGTGCCGGTGCGCTGCTGCTGGGGGGGCAGGCCCCCGCCCCCGCCGTCGCCGCCGCCGCCCCCGCCGCCGCCCCCGTCCACCGCGGTCAGCACGTAGCGGTGCACCGCCTGCTGCTCGCGGTCCAGCGGCTTCTCCAGCACCAGCTCGGCGAACCGGTTGCCATCCCCCTGGGTCTGCACGTCCAGGGAGAAATAGCTGTTGGGGGTGATCTCGTAGTCGCGCAACGAGTTGGTGCCCACGTCCGGGTCGAAGGCGCTCTCCAGCGGGAAGCGGGTGCCCGGCGTGGCGCTCTCGGAGATCTCCACCGTCAGGTCGGGCTCCGGGAAGGAGGGGGGGTTGTCGTTGATGTCCAGCACCTCGATCTCCACCCGGAACAGCTCCAGGGGGTTCTCCAGGAAGACCTCCAGGTGCAGCACGCAGGAGGGGCTCTGCTTGCAGATCTGCTCGCGGTCGATCTTCTCGTTCACGTACAGCACCCCGGTCTCCAGGTTGAGGTCCAAGTAGGGGGTCCGCGAGTTGGGCACCGTTTGGAACCTGCGAGCCGAAAGTTTTGTAATGTCCAAGCCCAGATCTTCAGCGATATTCCCCACGAAAGTGCCATGTTCCTGTTCCTCCTGCACCGTGTAGCGAAGCTGGGAAAAGACTCCCTCCACCATCCAGAGCAAGGCAAAGAAGAATAGCACAATCATCTCCAAAGGGAAAGGAAGCAGCTTCCCGCAGCCTGCCAGCCACCCGGTCACCTCCCCCACCACCACGGAAAAGAAATGAAAAATGACAAATAAAAGTGCGCTACGTGGGGGCTCCTGGGCTTTCTGTCCGTCAAAAACCTTGTTCCTTTCGCTTCATTTTAGGGCTTCCCCCAATTCAGCCTCATGTTGCAATCTTAGCGCAGGAAGGGTGACGGGCGGACCCTTTCCTCATCGGTGATCTTCCCACTGGCCAATTAATAAAATAATAAGACAATCATCAGCGTCCTTTATTCCGACAGTCTTGGCGCAGCGCGGCGCTGGCAAATCCCAAGGAGGAAATCTCGATATTTCAAGACTGTCCTCGGCTCGTCTTCTCGCCGGTGGGAGGAGGAGAAGGAGGAGGAGGAGGAAGAGGGGAGCCCGCCGGCCCCGCGGCACATGCCTCCGGGCGTCACGGGCGGGCCGGGGCGCGGGGGCTCAGGCGCAGCGAGCGGGGCTGGAGCCGGCGCGGCGGAGCTCGGCTCTGCAGCAGCAAACTTTGATTCTGCTCCTCTCTCCGGGAGGCCGTGCTCGCTGGCATGCTGCCTGGCCGCTCTACGCGGGCTCCCGGGCTCCCGCGGCCCTCCCGGGCTGCATGGCCCGGCGCGGCCCCTCCGCGGCTCCCGCCCCGGCCGCCGGCCCCGAGCGGCGCTTGCTCCCGCGCTCCCTCCCGGCTCGGCCGGCGCGGCGGTCGCGGCTGCCAGTTTCTGAGCTCCGAGCGCGCGGCGGGCTGTTTTTGCGCAGCGCCCTCGTCCTGCCAACCAGTGGGCGCGCGGCCCGCCCCCCGCGCGGCCGCCCATTGGCGCGCGCGGCTGTCAGGCGGCGCGTCACGGCGCGGGGGGCGGCGGCTGCGGGCGCGGGCGGGGCGGGCGCGGGCGGCGGGGCCCGCGGCGCCGGCGGGGCCGCCGCGCGGAAAGTTCCCGTCCCCAGGCGCGGGGCCCGAGCTTCCCCGCCGGCAGCCGCGCGCGGGCTCCCCGGGCGCCGCCCCCCGGGAGCGGCCTTTCCAGTGACGCGCTGCCCTCCCCGGCAGGTATTTTCCGGCTGCCCGCCGTGGCACCGCCCGCCGGGACGGGGAAGTTGGCGCGGCCGTGGCCCCGCGCGCCGGGCACTGGGCCGCCGGGCGCGGGGGCCGAGGCGGGCGGCGGGGCGGGGGCGCGGGCCCAGGAGGCGGCGGCCGGGACGCGCCCACCCCGCGCCGGCCTCGGCGGGGCCCCGCGACGCCCGGCCCGGCCCTGGAGTTGCCCTCGAGCTCCCGCCGGCCTGACGCGGGCGCGGCCTCGGGCAGCGGCCCCCGGGCACTGCTCTCTGCCGACGTGCGCCCCGCGGCCGCGCCCCGGGCCCAGCGGGCGCCCCTGCCTGCCGGGCGCGGGGGCCGGGCGAGGGCGGGCAGCGGCCGTGCCCACGCGGGGCCCGGGCGTGCGCCGCTGCGGCGTCTGCGGCCGCGCCCGCCCGTGCACGGCGCTCGCCTCCGCGCCCCGGACCCCGCGCCCCGCTCGGAAGCCCGCGGCCGCGCCCGCCCTGCCGGCCGCGCTCAGGGGCCCTCGGGCGCCTCCCCGCGCGGCCCGGCGAAGTTGGAGACGCCGCAGCTCCCCGGGCGCGGGGCTCGCCGGCTCCCGGCGCCGCCGCCGCGGGCGCGCCCGGCCCCGGGTCAGCCAGGCCCTGCCGGCCTCCCCCGGCCGCGCGGCTGGAAGGGAAGGACGGCGGGGCGGCCCCGGCGCCGCGGGGCCTCGACGAGCGGCCGGGGCGAGCGGGCCGCGGCTGGGGGCGCGTGGGGCGGCCGCGGCGGGCGGACCTGTGGCTCCCGAGGGGCGGCGTCCCTGCGTGTGGGGCGCCCCCCGGGGCCGGAGCGGGGAGGCCGCCGCGCCTCCAGCTGGCTCATCACATCGGGGGGCTCAGCGCCGCGCCGTCCCCGGGCTCCTGCGCGCGTGTGGGCCACTCGTGTGCGCGCGTGTGTGCGTGTGCCAGCCGGGCGCTGCATGACGGTGCAGATCGGGCGGTTGGGGCGCGGGTTTGCGCTCTGGAGACGCAGATGGAGTTCGCGCGGGCTTGGGGTGCTCGCTGGCCCCGAGAGCGCCCCGGGCTGGAGAGGAGAGCGCGGAGAGGGCGGCTCGGCCGTGAATAATCACTCTCCGCGGTGGCTCGCGCCGCCCCCGCCGCCGTGTCGAGCCGGCCGCTGGCAAACGCGGGGCGCAGGCGCCTCCTAGCGGCGGGAGCGGCGCGCGGCAAGCCGGGCGGTTGGCTGCGGCCGCTGCTGCCGGGGCTCGCCTGGGGGGCCTGCCGGGTTCCTTGGGTCTCAGAGGCCTGTGTCCGCCAGGGCGATGGCCGCCCAGGTCCTCCGGAGGTCTGGCCGCTCGGACTCCTGGTCTCCGCGGAGCCCGGGGCCGACAGGGGGCCCCAGAGCCGACCGCGCCGGCTGTCCGTCTCGCGGAGGCAGCTGCAGCCGAGGGCGGCGGGAGCGCACTCAGCGCCGGCCCGGATCCAGAGAGGCAGTCACTGCCCGCTCTGCTCTTTGCCCTGGAGCCCGGCGCCCCTGGAAGGAAACACTGCAAATGTGCCTTTGGAAACGCGCTTTGTTTTCTCCCTGCTGTGGCAACTCACCAGATCCCCCCCTTTCTCAGTGCGCGGTTCAGTCTCCCTTCGGTGGGCTTAGGGATCTGGCGAGGCCATGATTGCAGCGATAGCACCGGCCGAGAGGGGTCCGCGACACCTTTGCCTGCAGAAATGGAGAGCTCCTGCTTCTCTCCGCAGCTTCCCTTGCTCCCCGGAGCTGGGCTGGGAAGAGAGGGGCAGCCCCAGCGGTCAGGAGCTCCGCCAGCCACCCTGGCCCCTGCAGCAGCGCCAACCATCTTGGCCCAAACAAACTGCATCCCGAACAGAGCGGGAAAGCAGTTGCCCCTGGAAGGCGGGCTAGCAAAATTAATTTTCGTTCAAGTCCTGCCTGGATTGCGGGAGCTAAGATAGGCACAGCTGGCCTCCAAGCGCAGCACACAGGGGGGGTGGGTGAGGGTGGGGGGAGGCCAGAGCTCTCACACTTGCATTTTGCACATGTGGTCACTATGGAACCGGGTTCTGGTTACCTGCTTCCCTCCCTGGTCTGCAAAAGACAGAGGGAAACAAGTTTGTTAACTAAGCGCCGGGATGGTTGAGTGTTTGCAGTGATTTAAGTTGACGTGAAAGCAATTTGTTTCTAAATCCTCTTATTATTGCAGTGTGCCCAGAGCTTGGAGAGAAGACTTTTGAAAAAAGAAAAGGAAGAAAAAAATTAAAATTGTCAATAAGGAGACTTTCCAAATGCCAGGTATGGTCAGGGTTGGGCAACATGGTTCCTGGCACATTCCCAGAAAGCGCAGTGTGAGCCCAGGACCTGTGGGGCTGCCTCCTCCTGGCAGTCCACGCAAGGGCTCCTCTGGAGCAGCGCCCTGGCTGAGAGGTGGGGAGGGGAGGCTGTGGCACCCAGGCGGTGGATGCTGTTAGTTTTTGTGCATCATCGACAGTAAGGGACTTGACTGGAGTTTCTGCAGAAGATTTATAGCGTGTGTTTCCTCGTGCGCAGTAACCCTTCTGCCGCTGCTGCTTCTGCTGCTGGAGAGTGACCCTTCTCCTCCAGCCTGGGAGGCCAGCAGGGAGCAGCCCTGACTGGTGGTGGAGGCTGCTGGACGTCCCATCAAGCACCATCATCCTCACGCTGAAGGAGAAGCCTCCCTTTCCATTTTGGTTAACCTGCTTGATCTCGGTGTGGTTTACCATTTCAGTGTCTTTTTAGTTCTCAAGCAGGGCCAGCATTTTGTTAAACTCTAAACAGTGAATTAAAAGCACGGAGAAGCTGAAGCAGCCCTCTAATGCAAAATGACAAATTGCACTTAAGCAATACATGAACAAGAAAATGATTTATGGATTTCTACAATGGTCTGAGCAAATGAAGGCAACATGAATTATACATCCTAATGCTCACGATATCATTTTCTAATAATACTGTTTCAGTCCAGATGCTTTACTCTCATCCCTTCCCTAAGACATATTGATCCATAAGAGGCCCAGGAATATTTTTAAATCAGGCCTCAGTGCTGGTCCAAATATGTATGTATTTTTCTGAGTATGGGGCATGGGGCATGAGGAACATTGAACTTACAACTTGGCCAGCCCCCCACATCCTGTGTTCTGCAGTGATGCCTATCAGTCCTTCATTTTGTTTCATACTTTCTTTCGGGATGCAAAGAAATAGACCCGTTCTGCTACGGTCATCTTGATTACATCATGATTTCTGTTTCTGACAATCAGAATGCATTACCTCATCTTCCCTTTTTTTTTTTTAGATTTATTTTTTATTTATACATACAAGCTGGGGTACAGGCCAGAGGTGTGGGGCCGCGAGAGGGTTCACCAGAGACAGAGTGGGGAGCAGAACAGGCAGATCAGAAATCCACTGCTGAGGGGAGCAGCGGGTGAGGCAGGAGAGGTCTGCAGCACCATGTGGGATTCTCCCTGGCTGGGCATCGAACTCGCGTCACAGCGCGGCGCTTAACCACTGCGCCACCGGGGAGGCCCCATCTTCCCTTTTTCTTCCATTGCTTTGAATACATAGTGGAAACCCTGATTTCTCCAAAATGTCTCACTCTCTTCATGTCTGTTTATCTTATTTTTTTCCTGAACGTTGTTGAGTTGCTTAGTGTGTTAAAGACACACCTGAGTTGGTAAAGAGGCCAGATGCCTTTGTGGTTTTGGCCTTAATAGTCAAAACAGATCCTAAGATTGTCTTATATTGCATTTATTTTAAAAGTCAGATAAAATTTTGTATGGTGCTGGATTTTTTGGTTTGGATGTTTTTAAATCGAGTTACCTTTGTGGGATGATGAGTGCCCACAGCATTTTTACTTAACCATTTGTGGCCTGTACACAGAAGTATTTCAGGACATATGGCAGTTTAAGGGAAGACAGTGGCTTTAAAGTAACAGGTACTCAACCATATGGAAACTTCTAATTACTCAGAGGCCTCTAGAGTCAAATTATTAGGCTTAATCTTAATTATCCAGGTTTATAAAAAAAAATTGAATCCCAGCTTCTGCTTTGGACAGCATTAATAATCACTCTTACTGAAAGATTACTGAAATCAATGATGTGATTAGGATTGTAAATAAGAACTACAAGGCATCACATTTAAAAAGCCAGCTGCTTTGCAAGCAGGGGTGATGTGTGGGTTTTACTGATGGGGCCCAGAGGTAGAAATGAAGCTTTCAACATTAGGGTCGATGTAGAACAATTTCAAAAATTAATTGCAAGCTCTGATTAAGTTAATACAGGTAGGAGAAAAGGTGTCTAGAATTCTTGTTTTCTGCTCCATGGGGAAGCTTCTTACTTGACAGTGAGTTAATCCATTCAGCATAAACTGGTATTTGTCTGGCAAGTATAAATGTTTTCTTAAGGGGAAGCCCCTTGATTTTATAAACACAGAATGTGGTTTCCCAAATTGTGATTAGGGTTATAAGTCACAGAATTATTTTCTAAAGAGTTTGAGAATTTTATTGGAGACAAACACCATGGAAGGAATATCAAACACAGCTTGAGAATTCCATTAGTAATTAGAATTACATTAGAATTACAGCAGTAAGTCAGGATAAATAGTAAAATATATGCTTCAATGTGAAGGGAAAAAAAATCTCACAATTTGACAGCCTCGTAGCATCATTCTATAGGAAACTTGATTTACATGCTATTTTGTTTAAATAGGCTTGGCAGTGCTATATGTAAAGTGTCTTATTTATACAATTTCTTATTTTATTTATTCATTTTGGTGTGACTAGAGGTTTTTCATCAGCCAGCGTGTACCGAGTGTTCTTGCAGAGGTGATAATATTATTTCCCCCGTGTCTGCAGGTACCGTCATCCCAGCATTAGAAATGCAGCCTGATGATGTTCAGAATTTAAGTAACCCCCCAAGTTAATACAAAGTTCCAACCTGGGTCCCTTAATAGTCATGTTAGGGCTCTTTTTATTATACTGTGAAGTCTGGTCTATCCGAGTTGGGCTTACTTAGAAGATAAAAAAAAAAGGCGAATTAATTTAGAGCTATGGCTAACCCAGAGTTTGGGCTGACAGAAGTACTGGTTTTTCTCTATTCAAACGGTGAGGTTACCTTTTTTTTTTTTTTTTGAGGATTTGTTTATTTATGCATACAAGAGCTGGGGTGTAGGCCAGAGGTATGGGGAGGGGGTGAGAAGACTCACCAGATGGAGTGGGGAGCAGAACAGGCAGATCTACTGAAACACACTGTTGAGGGGTGCAGCGGGGAGACAGGAGAGGTCTGCTGTGCCCTGTGGGTCAGCTCCCTAGTGGGGGATCAAACTCAGGCCATGGTGGTTGCAGATAGCTTCCTAGTCCTGAGACTTAACCCCTGGGCCACCAGGGAGGCCCTGCTGAGCCTGTTTTTGAGTTGCTCCATGGAAGGATTCATAAATATAACTGTGGGTGTTTGTGTGTGTGAGAGATGTTTTGTCAGGAAACCAAAGCTTGAATATGTTTTCTTACAAATGAGTGAGCAGTCACCTCCTCATCTGATAAGAAAATGACTAACTTGGGTATCATATATTTAAATGATTGAAGACAGAAGTGGAAATTCACGAAACAAACATGTCCAAACAGAAGTCACCTGTGCTTTATCCCAAAGCCCCATGGCAATTAGTGGTACCAGTAGCACCGCCTAATCCATCAGAGGTTCAGCGCCAGGAGGAGCACAGGAGTGGCCCCCTTGCAGGAATGTGGACTTCAGTGCACGTTTTGTGTTTATTTCTGCATCAGACTTTAATTTAAAAGGTCAACGGTGTCCTTAAGCAAAACCTTGACTCTAGTGACTTCTTCAGGGTTATTCAGAAAAAGGTGGTTTTAGTGAGGAAATTCTGAAAAACAAACAGCTAATTTTATTTCACAATCTTGTGCCAGCAGAACAATGGAAGGGAATAATTTAAAAATAATTTTAAATATGAGGAGAAATAATCAAAGGAAGATTGTGGAATATTTTCTTACTGTTAATACTTTGTCACGTTGGCAGCAAGCACACAGAAAAAGTACAGGCCTTTGAGAAGTGAGCCCAGGTGCTCCTCACAGGTGCAGGGCATCTCACGCTGCTGCTGCAGTTTACTCATTTCTCAAGGAACTGCACTGTGGGCAGTGAGGATCTGGTGAATCATGAAGAACACAAACTTGGGAATTTCGCCACATTGAGCTCAAATCCCTGCTTCTCCAAATATTTGAACTTGGCCCATTTACTTCTTTGAAGCGGTCAAAGTGTGTCAAATGTTCTGAACATCTGTTAAAATGGATCACATGCAGGCCATTGAGTCATGGAGTCTGTAAGTGTAAAACTCGACCCATCGCAGACTCTCGGTAGATATTACTATTACAGCAAGATGGTTTGGAGAGATCGTTCGTAAACAAGGGCCTTGAGGAGGCTAGTTGGCATCTTTGTTTCTGGTGGTCTTCCTTTCTGAAACACAAACTGCTGTGAGTTGCAAAACCACTTTACATTGACCCTGGGTTGCAAAAAAATCATACTATTGAAGACTAGATACAAGTAATAAAAGAAGAAGACTGAACTCAATTTTGATGAAGTTTCACAACATAAACCCAGTGGTGAGCTTTTCTCATAATCCAATTATTTTCACACTTTTGCTTGTCTTTTGCCAGATAAGTTTAAATTTTCTGTGAGTTTGTACAGTCGGATGTATAGATCGTCTTTAAAAAGTCAATAACCACATGCTTTTCATTGCTGGATACTGTTTTCTCAGTTTTGTGTTTATCGCATTATAAGATTTAAGAACTTGTATGGGATGGATTCACTTATTTCCCTTCCAATTCCTTGGTGGAAAGTATTAATACTTATTATCCGTGCTGCTGAGCACTGAAATGGTCAAAATGGAAAAGAATTTGGTGCAAATAAGTTGCTCCAAGCAGCATGCACATATTAGGCTGACCGGTTCTGAGCTTCAGGCCTCTGTTGTGTTGGACTTGCTCTTCTGAATTTGGCCCTGCGTTTTCCTGCCCCGTGGTGGTGTTTTGAGTATCCTCTTGAGGGACTTGAGGCCGACAGAGTGGAAAGTCAGTGTCACCGTGGACATGGGTATTGAGGATTTGTATTCAAAGTGATAGATAAAGAACAGGCATAGGCCCTCCCTGGGGGTGCAGGGGTTAAGCCACTGCAGCAGGAGTTCAATCCCCAGCCAGGGAGCTTCCCACATGGCACAGCAGACCTCTCCTGCCTCGCCCGCTGCTCCCCTCAGCAGTGTGTTTCTGTTGATCTGCCTGTTCTGCTCCCCACTCTGTCTCTGGTGAATCCTCACCACCCCACACCTCTGGCCTACACCCTAAGCTCTTGTATGCATAAATAAATTAATCTTAAAAAGAACAGGCATAAAGAGGTTTAAGTAACTTCATTATATACTGAAAAATCACGTTCAGATGTATAAGGACTGTCAATGCTGAGAGTGTGGAAGGCAGAGACTAGGCTAAAATTGATTAAGCCGAGATCTGTGGGGAAGGACCCTCAGCCGGACGCGAAGGCCGCAGTGCCGCAGGCCCGTCGACTGTCCGGAGCAGGTTGGAGGGACGTGCGCTGTAGTGAAGGAAGAGGCAATGATGGCAAAAAGCTTTTCTACAGAGATCATAAAAACAGCCAATTAATGTTTTAAATCATGAGCCCCAATCCTGACGGTGGACCCAGTTCCTTAAATCTGTGAAGCCAGCCCATGTCGATTTTGTCTCACTTGACTTATTCCTCCCTATCAAACCCGCAAGAACTGGGCCAAACCCAGGCCTGCAGAGATGTTGCGTCCGCATCAGCTTCACCGGAGCAGAGCTCTGCCGATGACTTGGGCTAACAGCCAGTGCTCAGCCCGGGCTCTTGACAACCCCCCTTCACTGCGAGCTCATCAGCGTGTGTATCCGAGAGACCTAACCGCTGCTGACCGCTGATTTTCCCGAAACACACTTTTAAGGTTGTCCAGTCAAACTAGCCACGGGCTGAACAAGAACCCCTTTCTCTTCTGCTGGAGCGCACGAGGGGGGCACCGCTCGAGCTGAAGAGCCTGTGCAGACACGGAGGGGTGGGCAGTCCTTGATACATTTGTTGGCTGCTGGCACTGACCGGCACTTAGCAGCCATTTGCTGGCTGAGTGAGTGAAGGCTCAGCCTCTTGACTTTCTATTATTCATCTCAAAAGATATTTTTAAGATGTTCTACTCAATTCTACAAGTTATGTTTGCAATAATCTCTCTGCGAGCAGTTTCTTTGGATGGGTTATTGCAAAGGAACCTCCCCTAAGATGGACAGTCCAGCCTCCTGTGCGAAGGTGTGTTAACAGCGTTGTGTCCTTGTTCACGACTGTCAGGTGCCCCCGAGCTGTGTCCGGGCTATGCCTGCTGATCAGGAGGGGTGTATCCTCTGGTGCCATTTTGTTTCCTAGGTTTTATCTTATTTTGTATACACGGCATTGACTGTGTCCATATGTGTGGAGCCAGGACGTGGGCTAGCCATTCCGAAATGGCGCAGCCTTGGGTAGAAATTAGGTGATGTTATAATTTCAAAGCATGTTGAAGGAGTAAATTAAAAAGAAACGCTGATTAATTCCATTAAAAAATGTCCTGAATTTTAAGCCAGAAACGGTGGCGGACACGTACGGCTTCTGGCTTCTCAGATCTTCAGTGTCCAGAAATGGACAGAGGCTGGTTCCGAGAAGGCCTTTTGGTTATTGTAATATATTTTCTTTTTTCTTATCGTCCAGCTTTCTGATTTCAGCAATGACAGACCCATCTTATTTATGGTTTAGGGATTATGGAGTTTAGAAATAATTCTGTAATTAGGTTTGAAATTATTTTATACATGTGGAATTGAGAGTAATCTGTGAGGCCTTCCCCGGACTGATAAAGCCAGGAGAAGTCGCCCAGGATGAAAGCACCCACACACCACACAGAGAAAGGAATATTAGGTTTTTAGTATAAGAAAAATAAAAACCTCAGTGAAACAGGATGGGTCATACAAAGTCAGTGGTGTTATAGGAAAAGTGTCCTGGGCTTACCATGGAGAGGTCCATTTGAAAGATTTAGTTTTTCTCGTACAAAATGCAAAACTGACATCGAAATGGATTGAGATTTAATTAAAAATATAAAACCATGGGGGTAATGAAATCTGTTATATTGATTATTTATGTCACTTCAGATACAGTTCCTAAAACAGGCTAACATTAAGCCCTTCAGGTCTAATGGAGACAGAAAACAAAACCAAACCAGAAATATCTGAAGAACCCCAAATGCAACTCTCCCAAAGGTGCCACACTCAAAATCCAACTGATGTTGGATTTTGGTTTTAAATCATGAGCCCAAGGGAGCTTCTCCAGGAAGCCACTGACCGCGGGAGCTGCTGCTGGTGTCGCATGTGGCGATTCTGGAAGAGGAAATCCAGGCTTGAAAGTTCTGACCAGGGGCCTTCCCGGTGGCACAGCGGTTAAGCGCTGCGCTGTGGAGCTGTCGGCAGCCCGCGATGCGAGATCGATGCCCAGCCAGGGAGAACCCACATGGTGTGGCAGACCTCTCCTGCCTCGCCCGCTGCTCCCCTCAGCAGTGTGTTTCTGTCACTCTGGCTGTTGTGCTCCCCACTCTGTCTCTGGTGAACCCTCTCGCCGCCCCACGCCTCTGGCCTATACCCCAGCTTGTATGCATAAATAAATAAATCTTTAAAAAAAAGAGTTCTGACCACATCTATCACAGGTGTCCCCTGCTCTTCGGAAGTTCACGTGATACCACTTCTCTTCTGTGGCAGACCTGCCTTGGTACCTGTCTTCCCCAAACAAGAGAAGTCCCAAGAGATTTCCACCATTAACACAAGGGGGGCACGAGGGGGGCCTCTCCCAGTCTCCCCCCAGAGCTGATAATCTGGGCGGTGGGTTTCTCAGAGAACTCTAGCTGTTCTCTGGGAGTGTGGTTTAAGGCTTTGTCATTCGGTATGCGTTGGTAGGTTATGTTTGGGGTCTAAGAAAACACAACGATTGCATTTTACAGATTACATTTTCAAAGGGCAGGTTTATTAGGAAAAGGAGAAAGGAAAAAACAGAGGTGCCTGCTGAGACGCAGGTGAGGCCGCTGCTGCCGCTGCTTTGCAAGGGGAAGAGGTTTGTGGAGGGAAACGTGTGCGCAGTCCTGGGCAGGCCAGCGGCCACTTTTCCATGGGAGTGATGGTGATTGCTTCCTCCCTTTACTACATTTCAGCCTATGAAGATTTCCCAGGATGCTCTCCTGCTGGGAAGTGGGGGACACCTGCAAAGTAAGTTCCTTTTGACGCTGGTATGGGAAGAGGGGAATTGAGATATTCAGCCTTTCAATATGCCTTTGATTAAAAGGACACAAAAATCCTTTTTACTTATTTGTTGTTGTTGAGCTTGAAGAAATTTCTAGTGAGGGGCTTCTTCTAGCTGGAAAGTTTTCAGATAGAACTCTCTTTCCAGATTCCAGCTAGAGAGGCCTTTGGAATACTGAAATCTGTGTCTAAAGTGTGTATATCTCCTTGATGGTCTCTTCTGATTAGAAAACTAAGCGACTCACTGTTTTATAGTTATTTCTGACTGAAATTCACATTAGAATCTTTCTAAATTTCCCCCTTCACGTATATGTTAATATATTGTTCCATCAGACTCGCTATTTGTTTTTTCTAGAATTAAAAAATATAAGATGATGTTTATCTCTGAAAGGTAAAGAATGAGTAGCTATCAGCCTAGAAACATGATTTATTTATTCTACCTATCTTTATCATGATTATTTTTAATTGTATTTCATAGTTAAACTACACCGAGATGGGGAATTTCATTAGTGATTTTGAGATGAATGCCTCTTAGAACGTTTTCTTCTTCCTCTTCATGTCAGTAGTTTGGGCTTAGCTGGTATTCTTATACCTTGTGAAATATTTTTATGTTTAAAATAAAGACATATTTGGGATTATGAGATTCAGGTTGTAAATTGGAGACTCTCATAAAACTTTGTGTTTATTTCTTTGCTCTTAAATCTTATCCACAGATGAAGAAGCTATTAAGACAAAAGTGTTATTGTCTGTAGAGTTTTATTTCAGCTTTAATAATTATGAATAAAATAACTAAAAAAAAATTGAAGGCCCTGGCATTGGAACATAGCTTTTTAATAGGGTGCTGTTGTCCAATTGCTGATGGGAACAGTCCCTAATGGATTTTGATTGTGTTCAAGTACATCTGTGAATTTCCTCCTGTTATCTGAGAAGAATGTATTATAGTTCAGTGAATTATAGGTGGCAGTATACACAGCTAAATTCTATATTTTTAGTGCAGGTGTATAGAAGGTATTTCAACTGCTTAATGATCTTATATTTAAGCGTATTGTCATTCTAGCTCCACCCCCCACCCCTCCCCTTTCTTGTTAATATGAGAGCATCTAATTAATTGCTCCAGATCATAGAGTCTCTTGGGCATTATTTGCAATCTCGGGTTCATTCCAAAAATGGTCAAGAAAATATTTGAATGTTATTAAATAAAGTTATATTAGAAAGTGTACACCAGTCACTGACCAGTGCATTTAATATTAAGATCAAACTTTAAAGCTGAAAGAAATTTTAGCAAACCAGGCACAGAATTTCTCTTTCTCTCTTCATTCTGTTTTAAAAGTTACAAGCAAATGTGCTTTGATTGTTAAGTGTAAAAATGTGATATGTTCTTGATTTACTCTTCTGAGGTGTGATGTGTATCTTTGAGAATGTTAAGTGCAAAATTGCTATTATTTTTGACTGACATTCACTCTGCTGTGATATTCATGAGAATGATATAAAATCTATCTGATGTAGAGAAAAAGGATAAATTGATGATGGAAAACCAGACTGGAGTTTCTCTTGGGGAGCCAGGGCCCCAGGCACCTGAGTCTCCTTCCTGTCCAGGGATGTCCATGGAGGCACCCAGACGTTTCCAGAAGGCGGGTGGGACACCTGTGGGGTTGGGGGGCAGGACAGGGAGGGAAGAAGGGAGAACCACCAAGGCCAGGGACTAAACTCTGGTGCCCTGCAGAGTTTTCCTGCTGTTTTGTTTTACTTATGGACCTTGTTTGAAATTACACACTCCTTTCCCCTTTAAACTAAATAATAACAACAACAACAACAACAATGATAAGACTATATTTATTTAATTCGAATTCCCAGAACAAGGAGGAGAAACTTGAGAAGGTGCTAGATTCAGGGACTGCTGTCAGGTTGGCAGTTTCCTCTGTGGGGTCGGCTGGCGGCGGGTGGGTGAGAGGGGGAGACCCAGGATGAGGTTCACCAAAGCACCCTTATCCCAGGTGGGGCTCTCACCTGCTTGCTTCCCCCCACCCCCATAATCTGTTATTTTAAGTGGCTTCTTATCAGTGTTCCCCTGAACACTGGCAGAATGTTCTGGAATCATCAGGCTGATGTACAAGCACTATGAATTCTAACTTGAAATAAGCAGACCTAAAGGAATTCATCTAGAAAATATTCTTCAAACTTTTTTGGGGCGGGGGGAGGTCTGGCCTTTTTTCAAGGTCAATCAGATAAATTCTCCAAACTTGACTGTTTCATAAGTACCCTCTAGTGAATTTTATTTTATTTTATTTTTTGATATGATGTCATTCTCCAGGATTTAGAAGTCTGCAAACCATAAGCACTGGGAGTTTAAGATAGATCTGTGCCAACAGAAACCCAAGGAGACTTCGCTTTTTAAAAAGTGAAAGGAAGCCCTGCAAAGCTGTTAAGAGACCAACCCCAAGTCTCGGGCTTGGGCTGGAGAAATACAGTGGGTGCCAGGTTTTATTCTCCCTGTTTGAGTGATTACACCCTAAAGAATTTCCAAGTCAGGGCCTCCCTGGTGGCACAGTGGGTTAAGCTCAGCGCTGTGGAGCTGTCGTTAGCTGCTGCGCAAGTTCGATGCCCGGCCCAGGAGATTCCCACACGGTGCAGCAGACCTCTCCTGCCTCACCCGCTGCTCCCCTCAGCAGTGTATTTCTGATCCCCGCTGCTCCCCTCAGCAATGGATTTCAGTGGATCTGCCTGTTCTGCTCCCCACTCTGCCTCTGGTGAATCCTCTCACCACCCCACACCTCTGGCCTGTACCCCAGCCTGTATGCATAAATAAATAAATCTTTAAAAAAAAGAACTTCCAAGTCGGGCATCACACCAACATCATTCTCAGCTAAAACATGTAGAAGGTCCTAGGGGCACTGCAGTAAACTTTTGAGAGTCGTGTTCTTGCCTTCATGTGAGTGTCAGAGTGTGTGTGTGTGTGTGTGTGTGTGTGTGTGTGTGTGTGTGTGTGAATGTGTATAGAAATAACAAGTGAAGGCATTAAATAAATCATCCCGGTGAGAATCAGAAAAGTCCAATGACCAGTAAGAACTATAAGACAGATCAAAGTGACCTCTTAATTTTGAACTAATCTGCTGTTTTTCCTGCTGAAATTTGTGAGTCATTTTGCAACTGAGACACGAAGTGGACGTTGGTCAGCGGTGGTGCTGTTTCGCCACCGCGAGAGAAACAGGCAAACTTAGCTGTCCTGGTTTAAGTTCCTACAGGAGTTGCTTTCAAGTAGATTTCTCATTAGCCGCTAAATTGAATGTTTTCACCCTAGGCAATTTGCCCCAAACACTAAATGAGGGGGGACACCAAAGTACCTGTCACTCTAACGGCAAGAAGTGTTTTCCAGTAAGCAGGTGTCTGGGTGTAGAGAGCGTTTCTGTGATTTGATAGTTGCTTTTAGGGGCAGAAACCGGAGATGGTATTTAAGGTATTTAAGACTGTGGAGGCGAATGTTTGGTTTAGGATGTGGAGTTCTTAGCAGGCGACTTATGTGCCATTCTTGATCTTAACAAAACCTTACCTTCCATTGGGAATAGGTAAGCTATATTCACTCAAAGAACTAGAGAGTAAAATAAATCCAGTTGTCATCCTACGAACAGAAAGTTTCACGTGGAAACTGACGCCAACAACTCTGTCTCCTGGGACCGCCCCGCAGCCTGCCTCTGCCTCTGTGAATCCACTTTGTGACCAGGCTCACACACACTAAGTAAGTTCCAGTGCAAGGGCGGTTTCTGGAAGGCGCTGTCTGCCCGGAGTGTAGACCTGCCGTCTACACCCGCGGCGTACGTTTTGTTCAAGGTCACTGGCGGTGTAACTAGAACAGCGATGGTCCCATCTTCTCTGCTCGCAAAATCCGCAGTCCCGGACAGCAATCTTGTGGCTGGGGAAGATTTGCTGCAGCGAAAATCCCTTCTGCCCGGCTCGCCCATCGCTGTGCCGCTTTCTCCTGCTCGCTCCGGAGTTCAAGGCCTGGAAAGGCGCCGCTGTGTGCGGGGCGCTGGTCCGGTGCGCGCAGAAACAGCTTCTGGCTAGAAAAGGCCTCGGCGGGAAGTCCATGGGGTGAAGGAGCACTGTGGGGACCCCGTTCATTGCGTCCTCTCTGGATTATGACCCTTGGTCAGTGAGCAATGGAGAGATGGGGAGGGAAAGATGGAGGTGGAAGTATGGCAAGATTTGGAAGCAGAAAAACAAAAACCTGAGTGAATTTAGTTCAGTGATCATGATTTTCATCATGAAGAGAAAGATTAAATCTTGTGGCTTGGGCCTCCCTGGTGGTGCAAGGGTTAAGTCTCAGCACTGTGTAGCTGTCCGCAGCCACTGCAGCAAGAGTTCGATCCCCGGCCAGGGGCTTCCCACAGGGCACAGCAGACCTCTCCTGTCTCCCCGCTGCTCCCCTCAGCAGTGGATTTCAGTAGATCTGCCTGTTCTGCTCCCCACTCTGTCTCTGGGGAATCTGCTCCCTCCCCCCTACTGCCTGCACCCCACTTCTTGTGTGCATAAATAAACAAACCTTTAAAAAAAGTCTTGTTGCTTATCTACCTTTTCATAAGGTAGACATTTCGTAAGGTAGACATAAGGGAGGCTTCATATTTGTATAAAGTGACTAACAACTTTCATGGATGAAATCATTATTTACATTGATAAAGTTCAGTAAATATAAATATGGATATGTGCATAAATGCAAATTATATTGTGTAAATATAAATATACATGAAAAGTTCTTGATGAGTTCCTTTAAGATTGTTTTTTAAAGAGAATGATTCCATATGGATTATTTTATTTTTAGTCTTTGGCAAATTACAACATTACAGATTGTATTCAATCTATTTTTTTTTTTTTAATGCTCCATGTATATTTACCTTACTGAGAACCTTTCTCTGGTGTGTGGCAAAACCTGTTTTTATTTTTTTTTCTATGAAGAATTTCCTATACTTTATAGATTTAGCAATCACTGAATACATAGCTAATCCTTCTAAATGTTTAAAGAATCATGTTTCAGTTTTCCATCTGCATTTATGAGCTCTGCGTTAGTACAGCTTGTAGACAGTGATTTTATACATATTTACCTGTGGATGTCTTGTTTTTAATGTACTTTTATCTCACCAAATTGGAGCTATGTGTTTTAGTTTCTGTAGAATAATTGTTAACTTTCACATCATATCTTTCTGGGAGACATGAGAGTAATTAAGAAGCACAAAGGTACCTGTTTAATTAGCCTGCCTGTACCCTCAGCAGAATCTTCATCTGTGGAAAGTCTGAAGGAGCTCGCCCTTCGATAATTGAATCAGGATTGTTCACCTTCTTTGCATTTCTTCCACTCCTTTGGGTTACTTTTGTGAGCTCTAAAATGACTCACTCAGAAATTCCAAACTACCTTCTTATGTCTAAGGACAATTTTTATTGAAGCCTGGACAGCGAAGAGCTGGTCTGGGCTTGATAGCCATCCAGTTTGGAGAGGAGAAAGGTGCCACATGGAGCTCTGTGAGAAAAAGAACTCAAATATGAAAGTGGGTCCCTCTGCTTGGTCGGGGGAGGGCTTTGCGCCCTTGCGCTGAGCAGAGCTGCATGCAGTTTGAGAGCTGCTGTGGCCCCTCCGCGAGGGCCTGGCATTCAGAGCCTGCTCCAGGTAACTGGGGCGTTTGCTAAGAGGAACCTTATCTGTTTCAGCTTCATCTTTCTTTGAAAGGGCAACCCAAATTTAGAAACAAGAGAATAAAAGGTACCGTGCTCCTAATTACTTTCGAAAAAAGAACCTAGCTCTTTCCCCTTTGAACACTCAAAATTAGATTAAACTTGGGGAGGAATTCACAAAGCAGGGGGAGTCGCCAGCCACGCATCTGGAAGCCAAATGTAAGTTATCAATCCTTCTCTGGAGCGAAGGAAAGGAAGGAAAACAGCAACTGCGTCTCAGCTCCAGTCCTTCCTAGAGAAATCATTCTGAGACTGCTGAGTAGAAATAATTTAAAGGTCTATTGTAAAAGAAACAGGAATTTTATTCATTAATTAGACTCATCACAGACTGCTTTGATTTTGCAGAAATAAATAACCTTTTATTCCCTGGTTCTAGCTAAATCCTTAAGCTCCTTTCATTTCCTGTGCCCCGTTCGATTATTTTGTTTAGTTTCACCTTTACAAAGGCATTGTACCTTGCCTGATCCAGAAATGTTTGCATGTTCCCTCCCACGTTAGTAGAAAAGCACAGCATCCTTTCCTAAAATTAATACCTGACAAGGGGGATGTAAATTGAGAATTGACAACACACAGGGAGTGGCGTGGGAAGTCAGATTTTATATGACCCTACCTCTGACCAGAGAGTAATCAGGACTGTTTTTCTTAATAGTGGTTTTTTCATGTTGTAAAATCCTGGGCTTTTAGGGTGATTATTATCAGTTGTGACTTTTCATCTGAATTGATACCAAGGCAGCCTTTTGGGCAGCATTTGGGATTTTGCTGTCTAGCATGTATCATAGACTAGTTCACATTTTATGTAGAACTGCTGAAAATGGAGATCAGTACTGGAATTTTTTTGACAGAATGGACAGTGTGCTAAACAAATAGAGCAAAAACTAGATAGGAATGGTCTGCATACTGAGGGATCAAGACATTTTTGAGCATTTTCCTTTTTTTATCGAGGTAACAATGGCTTTGTGTGTTAACCCACAAATGTCCTTTGATGGGTTAAGAGGTATAGGGGCCCCTCCTGACGTGGCACCATACCTCTGGGAACCCCCCAATCTTCTCCCATCATCCATGTACTCCCTCCTCACTTTGGAGATCAGTTTTTAAAGGTTTAAGCATAATCAAAAGTGTTCTTTTTCAATCATTTAGATGTGACAGCTTCCACTCACTGATTAATTATAATATTTATCTTTCCAAGAAATATTTGATTATTTTAGATCCTAACATATTTCCATTTCTGATAGTTCTAATTTTTTTTTAATTTAGTTTTTCAATGTAATCTGTTAACATTTTTACCAAATAAGACACTGGAAAAAACAGACTTTCTGCCCCTCCCACCCCATCCAAGCTGCCCAGTCACCAAGGGCAAGTATTTGAGCTTGCACAGTCTTTTGCCATTTGTACCTACATGTCTGAATACCTTAGGGACGTGACTATTTCTCAGGTTTAGACTGTATATATTTATTAATGCCCCAGAGTCAAAGCACTTTTAACAATCTGCTGGTACACATAAAAAACACAAGTCTGCTACCTCCTCTATCCCACTAGAGAGACATTATAATTTTGGTCAAAATATTCAGCGTATATATTATTATAAGTATTTTATGTTTATAACTGAGCTAAATGCCATATTCTATGAATATATTTGCTTTGTTGTGCAACTGTTTTTATCTGGCATTAGTGACTTGTTTTGTGATGTGCTATCATTTCTATTCTCCAAAAACTCTGTGAAATCCTCTCCGTATAAACATTAGGTGATACAGAGTTTTCCCTTTTTCACTGCCAGCTTCTCATGCCAGTCTGTGACCTCTGACCTCTAACTTGGCCATCCACCAACCCAGGATTCCCCTCTCCGTCATCCCTGAGTTCCCTTCTCCTTTTACGAGTGTTGGTCTGTCTCATAGTTATCCCTTTTTTAGGTCACTCCTTAACTTGAGGTGAAATGTCCTCCAGAAAGGGTTCGTGGGGGCTGTGTGTGTTTGAGGTCTCACAATTCTGAAAAATGAATACATTTTCAGTGGGAAAAAAGCTCTGTAATGATGACAAATTTTAAAATGATTTTACCAGGAAAACGGATCAGATGTCCAAGCAGATATTCTAATGGCGATTCCCGAGCAGAAGTCGAGCATCACACCGTAAGTACAGCCGGCGATGCTCATTTTCACTGGACTTTCACTACTGCCTTAAAAGCAGGGATGAGAGATTTGGTTTTACATTGGATTTTTTTTCTTTGCTTTGTCTCTCATCATTTAAGATTGTCAATAAGTCTAATCAAAATAACTATGGTGATATTTTAATTAGAATTAATTTTATTTCTATAAAAAAAGATGCCATGGGCTCTAATGTGATAGAGACTACAGATTTAGGTGATTTTATGTTAAGAACCATGCCATTACTCTAGAAGTTCAAATAAGTGTACCGGATAGAAAAATGGGACAGTTTCTTTTTGGGAAGGGCCAACAGTTTGTTTTCCAAAAGCCTTCCCTTAAGTGGATTTGTTGTGGGCCAGAGTTTGGCTTAAGAGTGGTTCTTTGGCTATTTTAAATTATTTCTGCTCTGTTTCTCTGCTATCGTTTGTTTGACAAGCAGTATGGGTGTACACTAGCAGACATTTTAGTTCTAAAAATCAATGACACATAACTACAGACACCGGAGTAGAGCAGAGACACCCCACTGTATGTGATGAATCCCGCAGGGACAGGGCTTGGTGTTCCTGAAATTACCCATCTTTTTCTCCGTGATTTGTGTTTTTGGTGCTTAAAAAGTAATGTCCTATTCTGACCCACCAGTCCCTCTTCTTCTGTTTTTTTCATAACTATGATTGTTTTGTAATTGACTCTTTTTTTTAGGGATGGTAATTTATTTAGGTTATGATCAATTCTTGTTTTGTCCCACCCAGGCATGCTGTGTATTTTTTATACGAGGCTTTTCTAGGTGGGCTTGGAGGTCGGTCTTAATTTCTCCATTTTCCTCCTCTTGAAAGATTTGATTTTGGTGGGTCTTAGCCATCCAATAAGTATGGATGAAAGAGGGTTTGCTTTCAGATCAGTTTTACTCAATTTTGGTACTCAAGATGCTGTAAAGAATCTCCACTTTTGGTAATTCTTCCTATTAGTTAGCTGCCTTCATGGAAAAGTCACTTTCAACCAAGCATTTTACGTATGAACCTCCAATTAATGCATGATATACACACATCTTTAAAATAGAGGAATTCCTTGCTTTATAATTGTAATCACATCTAAAATAAGACCTGTAGAAAAGATGATGATGGTGGCAGATAAATTATACTCTATCATCCAAACATACGTCCTACTCAGATTAATTATATTCTCTTGTCCAAATGTAAGTCGTACTACTTCATATAGATAAAACTTTCAGTAAATCTGTGTTATTATTCTATAGGGGGCTGGGGGCTTCCTTCAAATCATGCATTTCACTTGACTGGGTCTCTCTGGGCCCATCTCTTGCTATTGTAAGCATTAGAAGTCCACGGAATTTCTCAACATATAAACAGTTTCATTCAGAACCTTAGCCCTGCTGGCGTTTCTTTTCACTTGCAGTTAGTTTGGGGTATAGAGATGCACCTTTGACTCTGATGTGCTCATCACGAGCCTGCACACAGAATGTGTGTGTCCTCCGCGCCGAGACACAGATGGCGAAACGCCTTCGTCTGCCAAGGATTTTATTTGCTGCTAAATCCTGACTGTCCCATTATAGGACTTTGTTATGTTAAGATTTTAATAGTGCAAATAAGAGTCAGGGCTTCTTTGTCGATGAAATATTAAATCACGCTTTGGCTTTCTTACATCTGACAGTTATTTTCTACTTCATCTTTAAAGGCGGAAGTTCATGAGCTTTTCATCCAGTGGTGTGGTTGGATTCGATTCATGTTCAGACCCATTGAAACCTGCCAACCATATAAAAACAGCTGCCAATATGGGAGAAATCTTCCTTGTGTTGTGATAGAAAGGGTGGCACTGTTTAGATGCAAACTTAAATTGTATTTCTCCATTAAGGAAAGCAGAGTCTGCTTCTCCTAGGTGGCTTTCTCTGGGAGTGAGGAACAGAGTGGATTTCCTGGATAGCAACTTAAATTGTTTCTCTCACAGTATATGTTATATATCTCACAATATATGTTATATATATGTGTGATATATATATATATACATGTGTGTTATATATATATGTGAGCTTACAATAGACACATGTGGATAAACACACCTGGATATGCAGGTGCAGATAGATAGATAGATGGATAGATAGATAGATAAATGATAGATACAAAGATAGGCAGATAGATGATAGATGGATGGATGGATGGATGGATAAATAAATGATAGATACATAGGTAGGTAAATGATAGATAGATGATAGACAGACCAACAGGCAAACAGACAGACATGGAAGGAGATCGTATTGTCCCCCTCCGAATTTTTCCAGGTTGGTAAATTATCAGACAAGCATCAGACACAAGGATAAGAGAAAAAGCCACGCAGAAATGTGGTAATAGCATGTCTGACTCTGCGCTCGTGGGGGAGACCAGCATGACTATGGCAGACACGCTCTTACGTAGCTCAACTGGGACAGCGGCCTTCGTGTGGGGTGTTGGAAGCGGGTGGGGGTGGCGGAGTGGGGGTGAGGTGGAAGGTCCGTCGGGGGTTACTGGGGAAGGCGCAGTACACAAAGGTCTGCAGATTCCGTTCTGCCTGTGAAAACAGCTGAGGAGAAGAGGTCCTCCTGGGGCACATCTTACACAAGTTTGTGTGTGAAGCTCTTTTTCCGGAGCAGCCTCCCTGCACAGCCACACCCCCCTTCCAGTGAAATCCCACTCTGGACAAGAAGACATAGTTTGGGGTGGCAGATTTTTCTTCCCTGCAATTTAATGGGGGAGTCCCAATTTAGCGTCCACTTTGAACTGCATGCAAACTTTCTTGGGATTTGCTTTTTGAACAGCTAAAAAAAGCAAGGTTTTTGTTCTTTTTAAAATTTAAACAATTATTTCTTGGGCGCGTGATTCAGATTTGGGGGTCTGGATATAACGAGTACCTAGCGTGGGCTTGTCGGGGAAATTCTCTGGACGGTGTTCTGTGTCGTGGCCACCACCTGGGTTCTGTCGGGACCCGCGTTACCCACGACTGTCCCCGCTGCCCTGGGGTGAGAGGTAAAGCCTCACGATCCTCTTAATTACACCTCTGTGCCAGTTCCCAAACATTCTCCCCATCCTCAGTCATCACCCCCACCCCGGTCCTCCGTTCCTAACACCCACCATTCTGCAAGCTTCGCTCTGGCCCGTTTTGCTTGACAGGATCTTTCTCCTCGTTTTTTGGAAAAAATCACGTTGAGGCCCTTCTCAAAGCTCTCGCCTCAGCTGTCTGTGTCTCCTGCCCGAAGATTCCCTGGGCTTCCTGGGGTCTGGAGTTAGGGGTCAGATTCGTGGGAAGTTCACAGCCCCCACAGGGCCACCGGCCACGTGCGGCGGTTTATGTGAGACCCCAGGACCAAAGAAACGCGGGTCGCAGCCCACCGGGCCGCAGCTGCGCGTGGCTCATGGCGCTCGGGCCTCCAGACCCCCAGCAGCGGCCTGGAAGCCCCCGTCAGCACAGGCGCTTCACTGGGCCAGCCCGGCTGCGCTTGCACCTGCGTTTTCTTCCACCTGAGAGGAAACAGCCCTCTGTGACCACCACCTGGGGGGCTCCAGGTTGTCAGAGGCATCAAGGCCAGTCAGCAGCCAGCGTGGGCACCGCCTCCTGCTAAGCCGCACATGAAAACAAAGAACCAGGCCTCCCAGTGGCGCAGTGGTTGAGCGCTGGCTGTGGAGCTGTCGGCAGCAGCGACGCGAGTTCGATCCCCAGCCGGGGAGATTCCCACGTGGCGCCGCAGACCTCTCCTGCCTCGCCCGCTGCTCCCCTCAGCAGTGCGTTTCCAACGATCTGCCTGTTCTGCTCCCCACTCTGTCTCTGGGGAACCCTCTCGCCGCCCCACACCTCTGGCCTGCACCCCAGCTTGTGTGCATAAGTAAATTAAAAAAAAAAAAAGAACAAAAACACTCCCCTGGA
>PVIJ01006287.1:0-23508 GCA_004024925.1 Scalopus aquaticus | reverse complement strand
AGGGCGCAGCAGACCTCTCCTGCCTCCCCGCTGCTCCCCTCAGCAGTGGATTTCAGCAGATCCGCCTGTTCTGCTCCCCACTCTGTCTCTGGGGAATCCTCTCACCCCCACATCTCTGGCCTGTACCCCAGTTCTTGTATGCATAAATAAATCTAAAAAAGTCAAATATGGGGTGACGAGGGATGCTAGGAGGAAGAGACCGTGTCATGTGCAGAGCAAAGTCGCGTTGAAGGCGTGTTCAGGGAGGTCTGCTCGAGGAGGGGACCCCAGCAGGGTCCCGAATGAAGCGAGTCGCTGTGAGGCCGCTGGCACTGGACACGCTCCGCGGCCGCCCCGCCCTGCCCTGCCCCGCCGCCCGCGCGGCCACAGGCTTTGCAAGGTGCTCCGCGCTGCGAGCTCCACCTCTGCTCTCGCTGTGAAGACCTTTGGTCTCCAGCCAGGAGACAATCAGGTTCATAGACTCTTAGTGCTAGGTAGAAATCACCCATCCATTTCCAGCGTGGAAGAGGCGGTGGCTGAGGCCTAGAGTCCACTGAGGCGAGTCCGAGTGAGTGACAGGAAAGTGGCCACGAGGACGTCGCGCTGGTGGCCCGGGCGCAACGGGGTTTCTGAAGAATGAGGTCATTAAATGAGGAGGGGCTGAACGCTTAAGAATGAAAAAAAAATACATTTATTTTATTACGCTTTTCTCTCCATACTACAAAGCCTGCAAAGCGCCCAGAGGCATGTTTGTGGCACGTGTCCATGTGGACAAAGCCGGTCTCCGAGTCCTGAGCTGCGGCAACTTTGCATCGTGAACTCGCTACATGCAGGTGCTAAATGTGCGTGTGCAGCGGGGCCTGCGTGGCCTCTTTGCGTCAACTCTGTGCTGTTTTGTGTTCACGCAGTGTTTTCACAAACCCCCCAAAGCCCTTGTGGATATCCCAAGTGGGGTAAAGCCACTATAATTAAATTAAATGACAGCTTCATGCTTCCAGTGAAATCTTGGGGAATCACTCCAAGAATTCACATAGGGGGTGACGTAATTCCACACTCTCTAGGACATCGCTTTTACACTCACCTTTGGGGTGGTGGGCTGGAGATGGTTCTCCTTTGTGAAATGGGGCTTCATGACACATCCTTCAGGGCTAATCGCTCAGGAGGATGATTTTATTGATGTCCAGTTTTTGTTGTTGTTGTTGCAACTGTATGGTCAATGCAGAGACAGCTGATAGATGCATGGTCCTTATTTAATACATTTGAAAATAGCATATTTGATCACTGAAACTCCAGCCCTTGAGAACAGACATCAAACTATATGTTTTTTTATAAAAATAATATTTCTTGTTATATTCATAAGTTCTTTTACAGGGATCTTTTCCATATAATAGACATTCAATGGTCTTTGATATGTTCATGACTAGATATTTTAAGTGAATATAGTCATTCTTTTCAAGACAGTTACAAAATTTTGTCAAAGCATTGAAAATGTGCCCTGTGCTTCCAAAATATGCATTTTATGTTCCATTTTGGATACAAAGGGTGTTGATGAGTTTAGTCTTTGCGCCTTAATTATAGTATAGCCTTAACCAAGTTGACTATGTGTAGACTCTCTATTATAACTGAAGACACGGATCATAGATCAGGCTTTCATTATTTTTTAAGGAGATGTACACAAGTGAATGAACGCACACTAGAAAACAGCCTCTCACGAAAGGAACTAGGTGGCCAGCCTGGCAGGGAAAAATAGGCCAACATTCCACGCACAGGTGAGATGCATTTGGAGTGTCCTAAATTTGTATCGGGGGTCCTTTCTGCCATTCTCAAGCTAATGGCATTCTTCATGGCAAGCCTGAGTACACTATTAAGCTTCAAAAGAAAAATGTGGCCAAAGAGTGTATTCAAATACATACAATTGAACCAACAGGAAAATGTTCATTTCTGCAAGTATGAGATCTCTAGCAGAATGCTGAAATTAAAGGTCACTTTGGGAGTGTGCTCTCTGAAAGGGAAGTTTATGAACAAGCATATATTAAATAGAGAAGGAAAAATCAATTGTACATCAAAGTAGTGTTTTTAAAGAAGTACTTCAGTTTTATAAAAAAATTAAAAAGAAGAAATGCATGAAATTTTTTTGAGCTCTAATGTATGTTTTTTTCAGATTGTTTTTTCCCCCAGTGCTGCCTATGTGAAGTGAAGGCTAAAGGAAATAAAAAATGCTTTTACAGGGAGAATAAAGTAGGGACATTATGTGAAAATATAGGAAAATGGAGTCCAAATAGACAATCTAATTATATTGAAGAGCAGAAGAGAAAATGGTGCAGCTTTGCCGGCCTTTTGTTCTTAGGATCAAAGCTCTTCTTCTTGGTAATTGGTGGAATCCTTTTGGTTACTAAGCTCCCTTGAACAAAATCTGAAATCAAATTAAGTCAAAATCTGTGCAAATGTGAACCATCTCCTCTCAAAGTAAGATTTCGGTATATTTGTTTTCCTTAAAAACAGCAAAGAAATTATGCAGGCTAGGTAATTCTCAAAACTCTGCATAAAGTTTAGGTATTCTTTTCTCAAAAAATAAGAAGAAATGGAACATACATAGTTTTTTTTTTTTTTTCACTTTAGTGATACATTTTATTATAAAATTTGACAGAAGCAACCAAGGAGAGCGAACGAGGGAGCCCCAGAGACTTCTGATTTTCTTAGCTGACAAAATCCCAGCATCCTGTTTAGTGATCTTTCTCTCCCCGAAATGTTTATTATGTGTGTGATCTGTGGCGAGCAGAGAAGGGGTGGAAAGAAAGGCATTCTGATGTCCACAACTGAAGCATGGATCGAAGGCATTTCCAAGGCTATTTCCCCCACTTTTTTTTTTCACCTTTAAAATAAACTTTTTGAGGTTCACAATCAACCTCCAATACATGTCACTGAACATCAGGTTCTCAGTGTCAAACTCATCTAAATGATAACCTTATGGTCAGAGCAGAAGGGGAGGAGGGACTGACCTCAAGATTCCAAATCCTGTTGCGGGCCTTGCCTCTAGTGTTGGGAGCAAGAGGCAGAAGTAAGGGCAGATTCGAACTTCTCTGAGTGCCACACTCCCTGCCCTGCTTTAGTGTCTACCCTTAAGGTTGGCCCTGGAGATTGGTGGGGAAGTCGGGAGGACACAAGACCTCTTGTGATGTCATCCCAGGGCATCACCGGAAGAACCAGGGGTCCTGTGGGGAAGGCCCAATGAGTTGTTCTCTTAATGGTGACAAACCACCGATTTTATTTCTCCAAGGATAAATGTGGGCTTTCAATATGAAGAGTGCAGATGTAGCAAATCACAATCACACCGTAAGTGTCTTAATGCATATACACGTGAGCGTAGGTGATGCCCCAGAGAGGTTGGCTGAGCAGCCTCACCTTCCAGGCAGCCCGGACATTTACACACACATTCAATAAAGGAACACTTCTTAAAATTTAAATACTAGGTCCTCTGACACCTCAGAGCTCTTTATTTTAATTTAATATATGCATTTACGGAAGTAACAGTGCATTATATTATGTGTTTCAGGTATTCACTCTTGAGAATCAACAGGTATACAGCTACATTAAGTTCACCCCTAAAAGTCCAAATCTGTCTCTCACCAAACCATTGTCTCCTTTTTCCCAGTTTACCCAGCCCCTCTCCCCTTCCCTTCCAGAAGCTATTCATTGGTCTCATAGTCCAAAATTTTATTTTTGTTTTATTTAAGTTTGTTTTATTTAAGTGATCTGTTTGTTTGGTTCCTCTATGCATCCCTAAGGATGTGATGCTCTAGGTTCATCCATGTTGTTGCAAAAGATGGGAATGTCATCTTTTTTATAGCTGAGTAGTATTCCATTGTGCAGACATGCCACATCTGCTTTTCCGTTCATCAGCTGATGAAAATGTAGGCTGTTTCCAATTGTTAGCTATTGTAGTAGTGCCACAGTAGACATGGGGCTGCACCTATCTCTTCAAATTAGTGGTTGTATGCTTTGGGTAAGTACCCACAGTGGGATAACTAGATCATGTCGAATTTCTATTTTGAATTTTCTGCAGGACTCAGATCTCTTTGAGGTGATCAACAGATAGGATTCTCTATTCTATTCTGCACAGCCTTTTGTGACATTTCTATGGCAAGTCTTAAAGAATCTTTTCATTGCATCTTTAGCAAAGGAGCACATCGGTGAGAATCTTTCGGAGGCTCTAAGTTGAGAACAGTGGCCCCTGCAAAGGGTCTAGTCATGTTAGGTCATTTCAAATTTCATTTATCATTTCAGTTTGAGAAAAATGAGTCTAGGAAACTTTGTGGCAATTTTCATGTGAGTAGAAAAAATTGCAGCTTGTATTCATATGTCTTGGTATTGGTTTCAAAAAGTAGCATTTTTTTTGTCACATAGCATGATGAAAACTATGACATAAAACAATTAATTAAACCAATTAATTATCCTCATCACCTTTGTCTATAATCCTAGGTAAACTATTAACTAATTTCTACCACTGAGTTAGTAAGACCAAGACTTTCCTTTGAGGACTGTTTGCCTTTACCTGCTTTCTGGCATTTAAAATTCACCCATAAAATGGAAAGAATTCGCTTTTACAATTTTGGAATTCATGTGGACAGCCCTACACAATAGAGCCTGGTGTTGCCTGCTTTTGAGCTGTATCTAATTGACTTTTGTTCTTGATTTACTTTGCAGGGTATTACTTTTATTGAATGTCATGTTTATAAACTTCATGCATCCTAAAGGCTAATCGTATTCAGTAATAACACATTTTTGTAAGAAAAAAATGATGAAATATCTATAATAGTTTTGTATTGCTGTAAGATACCCAAACCTTTCCTCTGTTCTCACATAGGATTTCCTAATCTAAAAATTTGGAACAAGCTCTATTTTGGCCCTTGTACTTTATCCCAGAAAAGATTCACGTTGGACATTAAAAACTGAATGTTCCCTTCTCACTATTGATTCCTCAGAAGACACTCAGCCTAAAATTTATGCGTCAAGTGGAAAGTACTCATCAACTTGCAAAGGCTTAACTGATTTTTTGCCCTTAGCATAAGTAATGGCAGTGAGGAGACCATCGCCATCGGGCTTACTTTTCTAAGGACAAGCCTGTTTGCTTATGATCTGGCTACTTCCCTTTTTAAAAATAATCTCTTATTGTTGCCACCTTTCAGTTCTTTGTTAAAATCCCTCTGGCCTGCCTGCGTATCCCATCCTAAGACGTAGAGAACAAGCAGCAGGCATACCTGGGCGGGCTCTGCGCCTCCTGAAGGTCGGGTCCGTCGCTGGAGCAGTCCCTTCTCTGGCCCAAAGTAGGATTATTTGGAGGAAGCACAGCGTGCAGAGGCCCTCCCGAGTAGAGCAGCCTGTCGCCCCTGTCCCTGCAGTCGCTGTCACTAGCCCGCCGGGTGGCTGTGCCCGAGTCCCGTCCTCACTCCCGGTCACTGCTAACTCACCTGGTGTGTCTCTGTGGGGCCAGCAGCGAGGGCCTGACCACCTGCCCTCCTGCTCCTCGGTGCCCCCTGGCGGCTGTGCAGGGTGTGGCTGCGTCCAACCCACATCCAGGCCCTGAGTGGCAGATCCGAGGACAGCCGTGAGGCCGTGCGCTCTGTCCGGCTCCGACTCAGAGCTCCTCTCTTTCATGGTTTTCAGTCAAAGGACTTTATTTCTGAACGACCCGCTGTTGGCGCTGGAGCTCGCACTGGCCTGGTGACTCCCACCTAAGGGATGGTTTCTCCGTGCGCTTTGCCCGGGTGCTTTGTTCCTCCAACCCCTTGCTCACCCCTTGGAAAGCGCTTCGGTAGTATCATTGCATTTATTTTTCGTCCGCGCCCTCGGTGTCTCTGTTCCCAGGCCCTCCCACGTTAATTTCATGGGTTGTGTCCCAACACCAACAACACGTTTCAGATCCGTCTTCACACTTGGGGATGAGCCAACGCGGTCCTGCTTCCTCTCGGCTCCCTTTGAAACATGGACTTGCCCAGGGACCGTCGGGGAAGAGGGCGTCCAGGTGGGTTTTTCCCCAACCTAATTTTTTTTTTTTAATAAGGAGAACATCACTTTGGGGCTTTTGTGTGAATCTCTTAGGTTTAGTTTGCTGCCTCCTGCGCATTCAAGCCAGTGTGTGCTGTCTGTAAGGGCACCTTCAACAGGGCTCCGTCTCCATGGGCTAATTTTTGGGTAAAGTCACATCTTAGTGACCAGGTCAGCTCCTTAGAATCCCTTCCACTGCAGGTCCTCACTGATGTCTGTCTTCTTCCCTCTTTTTCTGTCTTTTCCCTTTTCAAATTCTAGGTATTTGAAGAGTTTTTTATATTAAATTTTATACAGAATATCTATTCTGTTTGCATTCTGTTTGGACTGAGGGACAGCTTTGCAAGTTCTGAATGTACCTTGTGGAGGGAAGTCTTGTTTAGTTTCATTTCAGTATTTACTTGGCATCTGTCAGGTGGATTTGCTTGTGCCGTGACTGTACCACCTCAACGGCACACTCCTGTGGTCTGTGCAGAAGTAACTCTTCCCCGTGTTTCAGGTTACATTCAGGATATGATCTGGTTAATTGTTTCGGGGAAGCTGTCTTATACTGCTCATGGTGGACAGCTCAATGTTCTCCTCCCATGATGCCCCCGTCCTAATCCCGACAAGCCCTTAAAACAGCAAAGGGGACTTCAGGTGGCAGGTGGTTGGTTGCTAACCAGTTGACCTGAAAGGTGTTTATCTTGTTTATACTGCCAACCTTGTGGGATCTGAAGGGTCGTCTAAGCATGAAAGAGGGAAGGAAAAGGAAAAATCACTGGAAATACGCGATGAAGGAAGCAAGTTTAGAGCAATGTGAGGTGGAGTCACCCCGGTAAAGCTGGCTTTGAAGATGGAAGGAGGCTATGAACCAAGGACTGGGGCAAGTCTAGACCCTGGAAGAGACAGTGGGTCCTCCTCTTAGTGCTAGACCCATGTCAGCTGTCTGACCTCCAGAACTTCAGCTATCTGTATTGTTAGGCATGTTACATTCTGTATTTGTTACAGCAGCAATAGGGAACTGATACACTGTGAATTCTGTTTTTATTCAAAATTCATTAAATTCTGTCCTAAATTCTGTTTTTATTCAAAATTCATTAAATTTCAGAGAAGTTGCATACCTTCATGACATAGCAAACCAAGAATCAATGGTGGGGATTGGTGCCATCTTCCTAAATCACAACCACTAGTCAGAGACCCTGCAGTTAGGGAGGTAGCCATACTTCAGGGCTTTCTGGTTAGGAGTAGCAGCAAGGGACGGGTAAAGCATCTTGGTAGCTTTTGTGTTCATGAAGCTGATCTGTTTCAGATACAAAAGAGGAACTGGATAGTCACAATGAAATTCTTTTTTTTTTAAAGATTTATTTATTTATGCATACAAGCTGGGGTACAGGCCAGAGGTGCAGGGCAGCGAGAGGGCTCACCAGAGATCAAGTGGGGAGCAGAACAGGCAGATGAACAGAAATACACTGCTGAGGGGAGCAGCGGGTGAGGCAGGAGAGGTCTGGCACACCATGTGGGAATCTCCCTGGCCGGGCATCGAACTCACGTCGACGCTTTCGACAGCTCCAGAGTGCAGCACTTAACCACTGCGCCACCAGGGAGGCCCCAACACAATGAAATTCTTAAGCATTGTCATTGAGAGAAACTACTTTAGGAACAATAGTCTTATTTCTCAAAATTGCGTAAAATTCTCATTTTTCTAGACATTTCAGTGGGTTTTCTTGAGAAACTATCAAACTGTTTCCTAGTTTAAATTTTAATTTTGAGTTGCAGCCTCAGGGAGTCCCAGGTGTAGGGAGAAACCCCCAGGCCCCTACTCTAAGAGATAAAGGAAAAGATGGCGCCATATTGGTGGGCGACTGTTGCGATAAACGAAGATGCTACCTGACCGTGCTTGTCTGGGGGACTGCAAGACAAAATTTTCCTCAACCTCTGGCCACAGCTCAAAAGTCTCTCTTGGAGGTTTTAACTGTGTTCGCTTCTGCACAGAGTCCAGATAAACTCAACAACACACCATCCCTTTCTCAAGGCTGTGTCCTTGAGCCACTTCTGGGAATGCGCATTCCAAGGGGAGCGGCTGAGAGTTGAGTCTTCAGGCCCAAGGGGAGGCCCATTCTCTTGATCACTTTCCCTGACAATTGTGAATTGGCTGTTTCACACAACCCCATGGAGTGGCGTGCCAGGCAGTATCAACACGTGCCAGTGGGTTTGTAGACAGCACATTTCATCATCACTCCAGAAAACCGCTTTGCATCAGCCTGTAATCACAGTCAAGGCTTATTTTAATTTAGATTCTGAATGAGGCAAAATTAACATATAAATTCTGACCTAAGAGTGTTTTTAAGTTGCATTATCTCTTTTGAGATACCAAGACAAGATTACATATTTGTGGAACAACAGTTTAAAATAATTCTGAACATCTTTATGTTTCTCTACCTGGGAAAGCTGAGCTTAAGTCCTTCTGAAATACTTGATTATTCTGTCTCTGTCTCTCTCACTCTCATTCATTAAGTTCCCTATGAACGGCTTGGGCCCCGTCCATCACCTTACATATTTTCGTGGAGGACATCCATCAATTACATTATTCCGATTAAGTGTGTGTCTGGAGACTGGAGAAGAAGAATGTTCTTTATTATTTCTAATGCTTCCACCCCCCAGGTTTAAGTACAGAGGTTCAAACTAAGGCTCTAGATCACTTGTATTTTCCCTTTAAAAAAGGAAGAAAACATTTTGTAATCTAATCATTAGATTTCTTCATACATGGAATGTGGCCTTTTAAACTGAATGTGTCCAAATGAATTAAAATGCTGGCATATTCTAGTTTGTATTATTAATCAGTTGCCCATTCAGCTATTACGTTGATTATATCAATGACTCATAAGTCTCGCCCTTTCTGCATTCATTGGCAGCGAGGCTGGTTTTCAAAGGACTATTCCTGGCTTCATTGGCATTTGCAGAGACCACAATCCCCTTCAGTCTCTTGCTCCTTTTGGTACTTTCTCTGCCGGCTCCCCGAAGAACAACAGGTTCTGCGTTCACGTCTGAGCTCTCGGAACACAGACGTTAGGCCAGTGGCTCAAATGCTGAATTGTAACAAATCAAATGGCAAATGATGTCATTAAGTTTTAAATTAAGTTTTCTATTCATGAATTCAGCGGACTCTTCTTCCAATTTCAAGAGTGAAGCAAAAATCCTCCCCCCTGCAAATCTTTTTTAAAGAAACAAAGGATCAAAAGAAGAAAACAACTAACTTGGGCCTCAAGTTGATTTATGATTTCAAGCTAGACTCAAATAAACCGAGGCAGTAATTATGGTTCATAGATTAATCAAAACAAAGTAAACATTATTCTTTATTGCTTTCCAATGATGCACTTTTTGAATTTATTGCTTACAAATTATTCCAGTCCTGCCACATTAGTACACTTAGACTAGTTCTCATATTAAAACCAATTAAAATGTATGGATTAAATTTTAATTTCCATTCCATTTCAACTGTAATAATGTTCTGAAAAATCTTCCTTTTCCCCTTTGAAATAAAACATTGGTCTCAGCTACCAAATACTAATTAGTATGTAATGCTTTTATCACTGTAGAAAATTTCTAATCGTATCAATTTTTCCCTATTTTACTAGAAAAATCATTCAAATAATTGTTTAGTGCATTGCTATTTATGAAGGTTTATTATTGACTCTGGCTATTTAATCCAAAAGAGGTAATCCCAGAGTGTCGATCTAGCTGCTTTTTTTTTCTTTAAAGATTTATTTTTTATTTATACATACAAGTTGGGGTACAGGCCAGAGGCATGGGGCGGCAAGAGGGTTCACCAGAGACAGAGCGGGTAGCAGAACAGGCAGATCAGAAATCCACTGCTGAGGGGAGCAGCGGGCGAGGCAGGAGAGGTCTGCCGCGCCATGTGGGATTCTCCCCGGCCCGGCGTCGAACCCGCTTCGCCACTGCCAACAGCTCTACAGCGCAGCGCTTAACCGCTGCGCCATCGGGGAGGCCCTCTAGCTGCTTTTTTTTAATAGAAAAAAACCTCTATAGATAAATGTTCACATTTTAGAAGTGAATATTTCTTTTTCAAATAGGCCCAGCATTAAATTCCTAAAATACATTTCTCATGACTGAAACTTTAAGTTGTCTTTAATTGTGGGAGCAGATAGTTTTGTGTATGTCAGAGTTTTTGATTTCAAAAATAAAAATCTGTTCTGGTATCTTGAGTAAAATAGTCACATTTAGAAAAGTCTCTGCTAGATTATGGAATTTCAGGGGTTGCAGTGGAACTCAGCCAGCAGGAGGGTCGGTGCTTTCAACCTAGAGAGATTGTCCGGCTAGAGCATCGCCCCTGCTTCTGCTGTTGGTGACTTTGTTATCGCGCTGGCCGCTGACTGTATCGCAGCTGACACCGAGTCTCTACTCGACTCTGGAGCTTTCTATGAATTTCTCAGACTTTACTCAGAGCCTCAGGTAGGAGAATCTGAGTGATCACTTATGGGCCAATATCTGATCATCCTCTGGCCGAGGACAGGGAAAAGACTCAGTTCCCTCCTGGTATCTATCTGTCTGTCCACCCGTCCGTCCGTCCGTCCATCCATCCATCCACCCATCCACCCACCCACCCACCCACCCACTTACTTCCGAGTGCGATGGACAAGCAGGTGTACAGCTTGACGCTTTGCCCACTGGGAGGGTCTTTCTTCTGCTCTGTCCTTTACAGCCTCCTGGGGGCGGCGCCTCTGTGGCTCTTTCTGTCCGGACTTGCGGTCCATGAGCCGCTGCCTATCTGCTGTGCCTGGGGAACTCTGGTTTCTGTGCCACGAGGCCGTTCCAGACTGTGCCCACTTGGCCCTGGTGTTGCCAGCCGTCCTGTCTGTGAGTAGGTGCATCTGACCACACATATTGGCGGTGACCAGCCTGGCTCACTTAGCCCGTGACTGAGTCTCTCCTGAATTGGAAAGCCAAGAACTGGTAACTAAGCCGACATGAGGTACTTGCTGTCCCCATGGGCCGTGGGTGGCTCTGACGTCTGAGCTGTGTCACCATTATCCCTTCTTGAGCATGAAACGTTGCATTTTGTTGCAGAATCTGCTGGGGCAGGTCACTGCATCACAGCCTGAGTGTGAATCCATTGCGGCCTGGACAACAGAGGATGCTTCTCTTGTTTCAGTGTTGGAAGGGCACAAAAGTCTGTCACCCCCCAAAAATGTCTTTTTGAGAAATGTTTGATTTCTTGGGAGGGACTTGAAGATCTGGGTAGATATTGCCTTTGAAGAAAAATGTTTATGTATTTATTTCTCTCTGTAAGAGCCTCCTCAGAAAGACCTAATCTTTAGTGCTTTTCAGTGAAGAAGGCAGAATTTAGAATCTCTGTGCCTCTGTCTACGGTGCCTTCCCGGGTGACCTCACCAGCTGGGTGTCCCTTTTCTCCTCCCAGCCTGCCTTGTCTTTCTAAGATGGTCCCTGAAGCCAGCTGGTGAGTTACTTAGCCACGCAGGTCTTTCCCTCGTGGCAGAAACACATGAACTTCCTTTTAGTCATTAGCTATCAATTTGCTGCTTGATATTGGTCAATTAATTTATTCTTAGATTTTTATCATTAAAGTGGGGTTTCTTATCCGACTTTGGGCTCTAGCTCACTGAAGGTATTGGGCAGGTTGGATGAATTTCATGGTCATCTTTTTTGTTGATTGAGATGGAGAAAATAGCAATTTGAATTCAGCTCTCACATCCCTCAACTTATCTGTGAATAAGACAACTCAGTAAGAGAATAGATGGGGCTGATCCAGGTTGGGGGAGCCTTAAATCACACTAATAAAGTGCGGGCTATCGGAACGACAGTACGACTTCCATGTGTATTCTCTTTAGTCCATGTTATTCACAAAATTGGATTCGCTTCAGAAATATAATTTTCTACCCTTTAGCATTTCTTCTCTGATAGATTGAAACCACTCTAGATTTATGTTAAAAACATGAATCTATACAAAACAGTCACACATAAGAGGACTCTAAGCTGAAGGGTTTCCCCTCCAGTTCTTCATCACCATGTACCAGAACAACCGCCCCTCTCTGTTGGACAGATTGGGCCTGTAATGCAGGTCTGAGAGAGGAGACATTCCCTGCTGAGCTGGAAAGGGGAAATGTGGAGGAAATGAAGAGTTTGACTCTTTGCAAGTGAAATTAGTAGTTTACAATGTGCAGTTGGTCAAACATAAAGATAAAAATACTTGTTGTTTCGGTAACACAAATAGATACTACTTATTAGTATCAAGCTAATGTTAATTTTCTCTTAAGGATGATGAAAAGCCATTCTAAATGTGAAGTCAGAATTTGGAGCTAATTGGAGAATACCACTGGGAACATTTTAAGTACAAACAAAAGGGAAAGGATTTTCTGAATGCCCAGTGCAAATGAGCATTCTTGTCAGAGCTAAAATTTAATCAGATAGATGGAGAACAGAATGTGGCATGTAATGTAATGTTGAGATGTGTCTATAACACACTTCTGGGCTGAACAGCTTCAGTTTTATGTTAAGTAGGTAAATCACTTTATATTAGATAAGTTATAGCATCAGTTCTACAATCATGCCAAGCGAAAGATTGTCACCGGTAGGTATTTGTGCTTCATTATAGCATAATAAATGTGTCTGCTAGAATATAGATGGAAAAAGGAGGCAAAGGTGGTGCACTTTGTCCACGACAATAACTTATGAGAAAGATGTCATAGCTTTGTTTACTCCATGTCAAAATTACCGTCTGTCCAACGGTGAGAGCCTGTTAAGATGCATGTACTGTTCAAACAATAGCTTATTAAAATCCACCTCCTGTGACACGCATACATTGAACAGATGCACTCTCTGCTCTTGTGCGTTTTTATTTCTCCATTCTCTGCTCCACACTTGCGTCCTCCGTGGCATGAAACATCACATATAATATTCCGCACAGAGCAGCTCAACCCGATAGCAGCAACACATCACAGCAACATTTACTGGACTTTTCACTACATACCAATCAGGGTGTGACGAGAATGCGTCCCCTTGCTTCTCCCAACCATCCCTGAAGTGATTCCCACCAAAAGTGAGAGGCAGAGAGATGGAGAATTGTGAGTGGTTGCACACTCAGAGGTTGCACAACCCCTGCAGCCCAAAGATTAAGTGCAGGAAACCTGACTCCAGAGTCTGTCTGGATTTAAACCACAGGTGAACTCTTACCCTGTATTTCAGTTTCTTCTTCTGCATAGCAAACCATCCCCAAACACGGCGGTTCTGGAGAACAATACAATTTATTCTTTCCCTTGGTTTTGTGGATTGGCTGACATTATAGTTCGGATGCTACTGCACCCTCAAAATTGCTGAGCTGAGACTTAACCCGCCAATGTCATGACTCAGGGAGCTGGGGATTTGGGGTCACAAGGATGAGGTCTTCAGGATTCCCTCTTCATTGTGCTCTTAAGAGACACCAGAGAGGCCCTGGTCACCCCACTGTAGGAGCACACACATGGGGATGGTTTTTGCTAGAACCTGGATCTGCCGGTACCTTCAAAATGGTCTCCCGGGTCTCCTCACCTCTGACATGGTGAGGAAGAGTTTGCCCCTAAGTCCCCCTTGCCTGTGCTTCTGCTATGGCTGCCTGGGCAGGCTCCGGTTAGACTCACTTAGGTAGATCTGCCGCTTCCCAGTTGGATAGTCAGCTGGGCCGAGAGTCCTCTGGGTTCTCGCCTGGATGGAACATCTAAGGTGGTTCATGCACCATGGCGCCACGGTGCTGGCTGGGGGGGACACTCACCTGAGACCCTAATTCTCCTCCCTGTCCTTCCCGCCAGCATTGGAGTCTGTCCACACGCGGCTGGGTTCCAAGAGAAAACTTATTAACACAAAGAAACCAAGAACTGCAGATTGGTTAGGCCCAGCCTGAGTTAGAAGGTCACGTCCGTGTATTCCAGTGACCAAGGGAAGTTGTGGGTTCAGCCCAAATTCAAGGGGAAGGGAAATAGACTCCATTTTAATGGGGAATGTGGCTAAAAAGATGTGGCCATTTTGATCAACCATGCTCTTAATTTATTGTACTGTAGGTGATGTTGACATAAACAAAAGTAAATTTAGTATGTCTGCTTTAATTAATGAAATTAAAACGCCCTCACAGACATACTTGAAATTATTAACTTCTGGTTTTTCATATGCTGTTTGAATCACAAGCACTAAAAACACAGAAAGCCTTGAATCAACTAACCTCTCTGTGTATTGAATAGGATGCTTTTTACCCTACGAAATGAGTTATTCTGGGAAAAAATAGAGACACAAAAATTTTTTGTCGTTTTCTTCATTTTTTGTATTTTTTTCTAATAGGTCATATTAAACCCCCTTTTTCTAGTTTTTGCTTTCCTGGCAGTTTTTCTTTTATATTTTTGGCAAGTGAAGAATCACACAGCTTTCAGTCTGAGGCCAAATAAATGATCATCTTATACTTTCCCATGAAAAAGAAGAAACTGTTGATATTTTGTTTCACACATTTGCTTGATTGTACATTTATGAAAACATCCTAATAATGGCTGGACATGGACATTTTTGGTTATTGATTGTGAAATAATGATAAGATTTTCAGCTACATATCTTTGTGATTCTAATTTTTATTTAATTACGTATTATTTAAGGCCTTCAGTGTATTGCTTAAACCTCTGAAAGCATGCCAACAAAACTGTAATTATTAGGTGGTGAATAATGTGATATAAGGATTTACATGGATAATTATGTAAGTGAAACCAGCGTGGAAGAAATCATACCTTGGGCCTAAGGATGATGGGAAAAAATATTTAAAGAAAGAAAATGCTAGCAAGTCGAGCTTAAGCTCATCACGTGGGTGTGAAGTGCTGGCTGCCTCTTCAGGGGCTGGCCATTTCCTCAGCTGGGCTTGCTGAATCCAGTTCTTAAGATAAATAGCATCAATATGATTACCCTATTGAGACACAAGCACCTTATGTCTGTTTAATTCTTTCTGAAACGCGTGAAAGGATTAACTGTCCCAACTTCCTTTAAAATGTATTCACTTAGGGGCCTCCCCAGTGGCGCAGCGGTTGAGCGCTGCACTGTGGAGCTGTCGGCAGCGGCGATGCGAGTTCGATGCCCGGCCGGGGAGAATCCCACATGGTGCGGCAGACCTCCCCTGCCTCGCCCGCTGCTCCCCTCAGCAGTGTGTTTCCATCAATCTGCCTGTTCAGCAACCTGCTCTGGAGAACCCTCTCACTGCCCCGCACCTATGGCCTGTACCCCAGCTTGTATGTATAAATAAAAAAAAAAATTAAAAAAATGTGTTCACATAGATAATGATCTTGAAAACATAATCGGTCTTGGAGCTGCCCAAGCTTTCTGTTGGGAGTTTTGTATAGATCACTGAATTTAATATACATAAAAGCCTCAGGGGTGAGCTATTATTAATTAGACCCATTATAGAGAGACGGATATTTAGGCCTAGAAAGCTTAATACATTTTTTCAAGTCACGCATCCAACAAGTGCTAGCGGGTAAATGGACCCTGCAGTCTTCCTTCTTGGGGCCTGTGCCTTTTTGACTATAGTGCAGCTGCCTACGTCAGTTTTTAAGAGTCAACGTGAGCATTGTCTCTGCGGCATACGCAACGTTCATGAGTTTATTCATAAATCTGCTATGGGCTGGGCTATGCGTGAGACCGAAGAAGCCTGAAAGAGCAAGTGGACACAGCTATGGTCCTATGGGGTTTCGGCCACTAAGTGAATATATTCGTTTATAATCAAAATGTGTAAGAAGTGCCACCAGGAAAGAAACAGACTGTTTCCAGATCGGATAACAGGAGATCGAAAGTCTTTCCTAATGAAAATTAATTTGAGCTGCGATCTGAGGCAGAGTTCAAAACGACAAAAGTCGAAGGTTTTGGAGAGGGCAGCCAGTGAGAACGGCCTTGAAAAGATGTGAGAGAAAGTGGCATTCTGGAAAGTTCCATGAAGTCATATATCCAGTCTGTGTGTCCTGCATAGAATTAGGGACAGGATTTAGGTGGTCCAGGGGTGGGTGATGGCGAGATTGCCCATTAGATTATGCTGCATGCTTGCATTTAACCCAGTATCACCAGGAACCAAAACCATTATGCGTATTCAGGAGTGGGTAGCAAATGAGATTTATGTTTTTATAACTTCACATGGGTGACATTATAAAGTATAAAGGGGATCAAAACATGATTAAAAAGTCTAAGGATTTTCATGTATCTAAGTAGAGGTATGAATGTATGGAACTAATATTCTCAGGAGGCTCTGCCCTATGAAGAATTATTTTGAAATATTTTGGAGTGTTTGGATGCTAATGAAAATAAGGGGGGTTGAAAAATAAGAATGGAAAAAGGGGTGGGCATATCTAATTCCTGGAGATACCGGTGATTAATAATAAGCAGGTTAAAAAGCCTGCATCGATGTTGGCAAATGAAATTGATTGGCCAACATACTAGAAGAAAATGTGGTGATTTTTTCATAGCAAAACAGAAAATGTTTAAAGAAAACTAGGAGTTGGTTAAAATGTTGGCTGCTGTTGAGGCATCAAGTGAGACAGGAAGGGAAGAAGTAGCTTGGGTTGAAGAACGCTGTGGGCACTGCTCCCTTTCTCGGGAACCGTTTTGACAGAGGTTTGGTGACAGGGCCAGATTGGCACAGAGTAAGGGTGAGCACAAGGTGAGGAAGAAAGACAGGAGAAAAGACCAGCCTTTCCAAGACCTCAAACTTAGGAACAGGACAGGAAATTAGATCGATAGCTCACAGAGGATGCCCCATCAAAGTGTTTTTTGAAAGCTCTGTGGAGGGTAATGGGCTCAGAATAAATGACACATATTTAAAGTATATTATTTGTCATAATTTCATGTGTGCCGCCCCTGTGAAGTCATCGCTCTCAAGGTCACGACCAAAGGCATCAGCCCCAACTCCCTTCCGCCCCTGTGGTGTCCTCCTCTTGGATCCCCGTAGAGCCTCACCCACCTCAAGGCAGCTAATGAATCTGCTTCGTAGAACAACAGGTTTTTCATATTCTGCCATTTTATATAAATATTTATGTAAAAAAATCTGGTATTTATTTCACACCATTATTTTGCAAGTTGTGTTTTTATTTACAGTGAAGAGTTCATCAGTTCACTGGTGGATTCATTTTTCCTTCTAATCCTTTTCTCTCTCTCAACTTCTTTTTGGATAGTCTTTTGCTACATCTTTAAGTTCATTAATTTTTTTTAAGGATTGATTTATGCATACAAGAACTGGGGTGTAGACCAGAAGTGTGGGGTGGTGAGAGGATTCACCAGAGACAGAGAGGAGAGCAGAACAGGCGGATCTACCGAAGCACACTGCTGAGGGGAGCAGTGGGGAGACAGGAGAGGTCTGCTGTGCCATGTGGGTCAGCTCCCTGGCTGGGGATCGAACTTTTGCCGCAGTGGCTCTGGATAGCTTCATAGTGCTGTGCTTAACCCGGTGCACCACCAGGGAGGCCCTAAATTCATTAATTTTTCCTTGTGTATCCTATGAGTCTGTCTTGCTCCTACGGGCTGTTTCGTAGGATAGATCCTGTTTTACATTCAAATTGGGTCTGTTTTCTCGGTCTTTCTTTAATGTGCCTCATCTTCCCTGTGCTCTTTTGAGGATGTGGACACGATATGACACTGTGTCAGAGTCCTGGGCTCCTCCCTCCGTCATCAGTGTCATTTCTGCCTTGTTTCTATGGATGACGCTTCCCTGTGTGCCATGTATTTGTATATCCGGTAATTTCTCATTGGATGCTAGACACCGAATATTTTACCTTTGGGATTCTGTGTCCTTTTGAACGGCAGTATGTTGTCTTCTGCATTAACCTGCGCTGCAGTTTTTCGCTGTTTACTTTGGTCTGTTTGCATCTTGCTTTTAAACTTGGGTGCATGGAAGTAAAGGGCCTGTTTGGTCCTGAGTGGCGGCGATACCTTCCGGGCGCTCTGCCCCGAGTCCCATAAATTGAGATGTTGACTCTGGTTGGTGGGCATGAGTTCTCTCATCCCTGCACCAGCTCCGGGCTCTCCTCCCCTACCTCCTCCGTGCGCTCCGCTCCCCAGGCGCGCCTCCGCCGCTCAGCGCATTTGCTGGCCCCGGTCAGCCTTAGGTTCACGCGCCCCTGGACACACCGGCCCGGCTGCCACTGGGCACCTTCTTCCTGCCACTGCGCTGGCTAAAATCCGCTGTGCCCTGTGCGGTACCTGCTCCCCGACTCCCCGAGTCTGCAGGGCTCTGTCTGGCTCCTTTCTGCGGGGGCAGCTCTCCATCCTGAGGCCCGGCGACCGTGCGCCCCGCTGATGGCTTCCTTCCCCTCAGGGACCTCTGTCGTGTCTGCTGATGGCAACGCTGGAAAATGGCCGCTTCTTCCTCCCCACCCTTCCTTCCCCTTGTCTTCCCCCCACGACCCTCTTTTCTTTCTTTCCCTTCTTTTTCTGTCCATGCATTGTTCCAGGCAGGAGGGCATAGCCCGTCTATTACTCCATTTTGGATAGAACTAGAACATACGTTTGCGTTTTAGGTAGAGGAGACATCAGCGCTCAGCGTGGACACTTGGTGTCTTGTGGAGTCTGTGTTATTCTCCACAAAGAATTATGTTTAATTGGTTCTTTCCATGCCTTACATTGTGAATTGTAGCAGCTGTTGACTTTGTTCACTCGATATTCAGAAATATTTTGATTTAGGAAATATTGTCAAACTTATAACCAAAAAAAAAAAAAAATTGGAAACTAAGCAATTCTCTGTGTGAAAAAACAGCTATTTATTTTTACTAAAATTTTGTCATTTCCCCATATAGGCAAATGATTTCATCCCGTCTCTGGAGAGTCAAGGTCAAAACAAGTTTTTAATGAGGAGGGAGATTTCTGTCTTATTCTACCTTGTAATGAGGAACAGCAACTTTGATTTATCAAGTTTTTATTTTACCTGTTTATAACTAGCTTACTTAATGTGCTTTCTTTGTTTTCATTTTGTGAAATATACACCCTCAATGTAAACTGTTATCCAAAAATACTTGAAACTACTTGAAACGTAATGACATAATTGCAGCGTTTTATTTTCTATCCAACTTATTGTGTCTTAAAATATAATTTGACACTTTTCATTGAAATTCTTTGGGTTTTTTTTTTCCCAGTATTTACCATGATTTTCTGACATGGACAAAGTCACCATCCTTTTATGTGAATTCCTTCATTAATACAGACTATTTTGCCGACCTGTTACATTCGGACCACTTGGCTAAGAAATCAGTCACTTCTTAGTGTGTGTTTATGTTTCAAGTTTCTCAGTCTCAAACAGATTCCGTGTCCGCTCCAGATGAATCGGCCACTGTGTGTTCTCATCTTCCTCTTCCTCACAAGGAAAAAAGTGTACTCCCGCATGGCTGGGAAATGCAGACATATATTTTGTCCATGTATTTTGTATTAGGCCAAATAAAACAAACTATCGCTGCACTGGAAAATGCATTATTTTTGTGGACACACATGGGTTGCATTAGAATGAATGAACTTGGGGCCGCCCCGGTGGCGCAGCGGTTAAGCGCTGCGCTGTGGAGCTTTCAGCAGCGGTGACGCGAGTTCGACGCCCGGCCGGGGAGAATCCCACATGGCGCAGCAGACCTCTCCTGCCTCGCCCGCTGCTCCCCTCAGCAGTGTGTTTCCGTCAATCTGACTGTTCTGCTCCCCACTCTGTCTCTGGTGAACCCTCTCGCTGCCCCACGCCTCTGGCCTGTACCCCAGCTTGTATGTATAAATAAAAAATAAATATTTAAAAAGAAAAAAAAGAATGAATGGACTTTAGCGGAGTCAGACATGGCTCATTTGAAGGTAGCAAGTGTGGGAAGCGCAAGTGCAAGTTCACGAAGCCTTGCTGGCACGCCAACGCGTATCTAGAAAGAGTGGGCTTAAAAAAGTCAAAATATAAGTTAAAAAAAAAGTCAATGCACAAACAAAGACATGCCAAAAGGCAAGAACCCCCGCTGAGGCCCTGAGCCTGGGAGCGTGTGCTGACGTCAGCCTGGGCACACGTCACACCGCGGCATGTGCGGCCGCTTCCCGGGTTCTTTAGGTCGTTGACAGAGTCCACCCTGCGAGTGTTGTCGGATTAACGTTTCCCAAATGCTCCTTTTTTATGACATTGCCCCGTTTGAAAACCGGTGATGGCTTCTTAGGATGTGCCAACTTGGACAAGCTTGAAAGAAATGTGCCCTTCAGAACCTGCCGTTGTTGCACTGTGAGTGTGTGTGAGTGTGTGAGTGTGAGTGTGAGTGTGTGTGTGTGTGTGTGTGTGTGTGTGTGTGTGTGTACTGTGACAGTTAAAAGTCTGGTTGCTGGAATTCTCTAGTGTCCATGGCTATTTGCGCGTCGCCCGAGCTGGAGTCTTGGAGCCTCCCCGCCCTCTGCTGCAGTAGATGCTTTTTCATTTCTTTTTCCGGAAACAAGTGATTTTCAAACTCCCCGTTCTTGCTCGTTCACGCGGGGGCCTTGAGTCCCGTTGGCTGCGATCCCTCCGGTGTGGAGCGGCCGTGGAGCCGGGGCCTGCTCTGCCCCGTGGGGGAGCGGTCGGGCCGGCGCCTTCTGGAGCTGGAGTCAGGTGCCGGTCGGACGCCCAGGGAGGCCGCAGCTACGTGCAGAGTTTATTTCCCTCCACACAAAAAGCAGAACTCGGCTGAGTCTTGTGCTAGAACCCCCACGCCGTGTGGCCTGCGGTCCCCCGAGTCGCCCAAACAGCCCTCGGGTCCGCCACTGCCGCGTTCTTACTGCGCCTTCATCTGGCACCTGCGCCCCTGAGCCCGGAGGGACCGGCCTGGCCAGCTCGCGGTGAGGGAGAGAGGTAACAGACAGATGCAGCGCGGTTCTTTTCCTTTTTTAAGCTTATTTATGCATGCAAGAGCTGGGGTGCAGGCTAGAGGTGTGGGGCTGTGAGAGGGTTCACCAGAGACAGAGTGGGGAGCAGAACAGGAGCAGAACAGGCTGAGGGGAGCAGCGGGGAGACAGGAGAGGTCTGCTGCGCCCTGTGGGAAGCTCCCTGGCTGGGCATCGAACTCCTGCCACTGTGGCTGCGGACAGCTTCATAGGACAGCTTCATAGGCTGAGACTTAGCCCCAGCGCCCCCAGGGAGGCCCAAGAGCATCATTTCTTATTCTCTTTATTATTATTATTATTATTATTATTATTATTATTATTATTATTATTATTATTATTATTTTATTGTTATTTATATCTTTTACATTTTGTTTTCCCCTTAGGTAACCCACCACCAATTCACCTGTGACCCATCACCATGGCCGCTGGTGCCCTTTTCTACCCCCACTTTGAGCCCTTGTCCTCCCCTCCCTCTCTGGGTGTCTCCTTCATAATTGGTTCCCCTATATCCCTGTTAGAAGCGAAACCATTGGATATTTTTCTCTTTCCTTGTGGGTTACTTCGCTGAGCATGATCCCTTCTAGCTCCATCGATGTCGCAGCGAATTGCATGTGTTTATCTTTTTCGAATGCTGAATAGTACGTTCCTGTTTTGGAAAGTCTCTCATGATAGGCCCTGCATGCACACCCAAAAATGCCTTTTGAAAATCCGATAACTGAGGCGCTTAGACCCAGGAATTCGGCCTCTCCGCGGTGGGGCCACGGCGCAGGCCAGGACGGCCGCTGGCTGCTGGCCTTCCTGCTTGTCGCTGCAGGCTGTGTTGGGTGCGAAGAATAAATATGTCATTCCTGATTTAGTTTATGAAATGAATAAATCATCTCTCCTTTCTAGGAACTTACTCTCCTCTAGGGGGGAACGAAATGTAACAGTGAAAAAGCTGAATTATTCTCTGGCCAAACGAAGCAGCAGCCGGGGAGGGGATGAAGTGCGTTTGTATGGGGGTGTCAGGGAGGAGAAACGGGGGGAGAGTGGAAAGGGTGGCGTGGCAGTTAAGGAGAAGCTCCTTTTCAGGAAGAAAGTGATTCACAAATGCAGGCAGTCTTGAAGAAATGTTTCATTCAGAAACGGTGGCGTCGTGGTTTTGGTGACGTGTGAGTGTGTAGGATGCTAACACGATTCTCATCGTCAGAGGTGGTTAAAGTGAGATCTGGGGTTACTGCACCTTAAAATCAAAATAATAAAGCCGGAGAAAATGATTCATGGTGTTTAATAGTGTATGTGTGATAACAATTGAAGTGTTTTATTAGTAAAAATTTTAAGTGTACAAATAAATGTATTTTATTTAACGAAGACATCTCTCTTTTAGTTTTAAAATAATTAGTAGTCCACTTCCTAGTTTGTTTCCTAGTTAAATTTTAAATGTTTCTCAAAACATCTACACTTCATAAATTTTTGAAAAAGATACAAATCATTGAATTAGAGTAAATTTTGGATTTTTCCACATAGTCCATATAAATTATTTATTTCTCGGCTAATTTTTCAAATTTTCAAACTCCGTAATTTCAGGATGTTGCTATCAAACTAATCTTTGCTACCTGAGTTGAATTTTCCATCTTTCACAAAATACTCCATTGTTTCATTATCATTAAGCCAATTATTCTTTATTTCCCAAGTCAATACTTTCAATTAAATCTGTACTTTTAGGGATAACTGTGAATATCCCTTATTTTGCAATCACCAAAAAAAACAGATGGTCTCTTTTCTGAAAATATTATCCATGTGCTTAATATAATAGAACTTCAATTTTGCTTCTGAATTCTTCCTGTTCTCCTATTTGAACAGTCATGTATATCTTCAAGTATTAACTAATTTCATCAGATTCTGATTTTCAGGTCTCTGACTAATCATTATCTTTCACAAACTAAAACCATGTTTCCTCCATCTTTTTAACCTTAGTCAAAAATTGACAATGACTGACTATAAATCTATTGTTGATATATATAAATGAGCTACAAATAATTCTAACACTTATGTGGTAGATGCTTTTTTAAAAAAATACATTGTTTTCTAAATAAAGCATAAATTCAGTGGCTGTATGGACACTGTTGTTTAATCACTGCAGACACTGAGGCAGTGAGATGTGGTGACTTGATATTCTGAGTCAGAAGTTGATGTTCTCTAGTATACACAGTGGTTAAACCATGAACATTTAATATGGTGGGAACCAAATCAAGATTGTTGGACATAATTTTCAGCTTCTGGATCATTATTTCACAGAGCTCAATGCCAAGGTCTTCATCTTCTTTAATATCCTAACTCAGCAGGGAAGACACTGTTCTTAAGCAAGGCTTTTAGAATTTTAACAATGATATCAGAGGCATGTTGGCTTCATAAAATGTGTCTGACACATTCCCTCCCATTTTGGGGAGTATTTGGAAAGGAAATGTTTTCATTGGTCTTTTTTTTTTTAATATAATATATATTTTTACTGTTATTTATGTCTTTTACATTTTGCATTCCCCTTGGGTAGCCCACCACCAATTCACCCGTGATCCATCTCCATGGTCCCTTGTGTTCTTTTCTATTCCATTTTGTGCCCTTTCCCTTCCCTCCCTCCGGCTC
>PVIJ01006286.1:0-93815 GCA_004024925.1 Scalopus aquaticus | reverse complement strand
GGGGGGGGGGGGGGGGGGGGGGGGGGGGGGGGGCGGGGGGGGGGGGGGGGGGGGAGGGGAGGATAAGGGCACAAAATGGAAGAGAGGAGAATACAGGGGACCATGGAGATGGATCACGGGTGAATTGGTGGTGGGCTGCCCAAGGGGAATACAAAATGTAAAAGACACAAATAACAATAAAAAAAAAATGGGAAAAAGAAAAAAAAGAAAACTAAAAAAAAATCCCTCATTAAAATTCTTCACTGGTTGTTCCTTTCCCTCAGTCCCTTCACAACTGCGTTTAATACTGTATATTATTTATTCTGTATCTAATCCTGGGGTTTCTAGACTCTTGATGATAACCATAGCGTAGTGCTTAGGTCTCTACCCATGATGTGGAAAATGGGGCTCTTGGAGCAGAAAAAGTGCAGGCATTAAGGCTTCCCTACACCCAGTGGCACTATGAAATCCACTGGAAGCAACAAGGTGTGATTTGATTGTGTCTTTCCTCATGTAAGTCAGGTGAGGGCCTCTGGAGGTTGAATGCCAACATAGGACCCATCCTCTCTGTTGCAAGGGCAAGACACATGATAAATAAAGTACTCTGAAATGGGGCAGTTTACCAAAAAGCAAAAGGAAAGTTTTCCACCATGAACACCCTACCTCCACTAGACAAATCTGGAATGCAGTGGAGCTTCCAGAAATGTGTATGCTTTTATAATTTAATCTGATACACTTAATTGGAAATTTTCAGGATAATTGACTCTTTTAGACATTTAAAAACAAAATACAGGGTCTGTTAATAGAAGATCAGGTGTTGGGCCTTTCAAAATATCATTCACAGTCGGTAAGACAGTTCCAGGAAAAGGCACTGCTAGCCCCTGTGGTGCCCATTCTCCAGACCCGGAAGATTAAACAGACAGGCATAGCACACCCCCCACCCCCTGCTGCCACCACCACGAGCGAAGCCTGCGGGCTCTCTACTAACTTTTTCACAGCTCCTGTCCAGAATCAATCCTATGGGTAGGAAAGAGAAAGAAGAAGTGGGTTTTTTATGCGAACTGAAGAAATACTTGAAAATAAAATCCCCTGAAATAGGAATACTCTGATTTTCCTGCATAGATGGGTTTGCAACTGTAGGATTTCTTCTGATTTCAATACAGAGTCTATCCACTGTGTTATCCCCCCAAGGGTGTTAGGTTTGACTCCCCCAAATAATGAGATAAAAGAACAGCTTGCTAGATGGCATCCCTCTCAGCAGCCAAGAATAAAGGCTCTATTTTCTCCACTGATCATTACCCAAGTTTGCTTTTGATCGATCCCACTTGCCAGAGTTTGCCATCTTGGTCTATTACGGGGATGTTTATTTTCTTCCAAATACCATCATATGCTTTAACCCCACGGCGTCAATAAGAAAGAAATCAGCAACTGGAAACTGTGGGCACATTGCAGACTTGGATGGATGATTTCCCCTTAACTAGAGGAGGGATGAAAGGAGACAGCTGAGCTTTTCCACTGGGGAGTGAAAACCCAGACAGACCTAAACAAACCTTTCTCCCAAAATATATTTTGTGTTTTAAAAGATATAGTATACTATTTAGATCATGTTTTGACAATTTCCCCCAATTTCTTAATTGTGTTCATTCTACTCCATCAAAAATTCATTTCCAGGGCTTTCATGCTCTAAGAGGCAAAACACAAGGACATTAAAACTGTTGTCACACTCGGGGAAATACAGCAAAGCAATGTGCCAAATCATTTCTCAGTTCCTTAAAACTCCCATTGATGAGTGGTGAACTTGCACTTCATTCCACCTTTGCCACCTAGAACAGCATGTGTTTAGAGCACACGCACTTCTTTGTTAGGTTAATCAGGATCCTTTAGGGATTTTTTGCAATCACCTGGCCTGGGAGTAGCTGGTTTAGGACTCATAAAAGTGAAAAGCTTTTCTTTCAGTTGATGCAACATTTTTTCAGCCATATCCATGATTTTTATACCCTGTTCTTTCCTATTTACTATCCTAGGTTTAATTGGAGTGTGCCTTAGGTGCTGTTATCTGTAGTGGATATGATACTACGGGATCTGAACTGAGTGCAAAGGTGTGCAATGCACACTTCCATAAGGATGCGCCTGGATCTGAGCTTTGCTCTTCACTCAATGATAAAGATCAAGTGGGTCAAAATCCCATCACATCCAGAAATGTGAGAAGCAGCTTAGATAAAAGAAAATTCTAACTGACTTTGAGTGTATTTTTAGCTGTCTCTCCAATTTGATGTTTAAGGTTCCACAGGTAGGTTTTGTTTGAGATGCCACACCCTCCCTTTGTAGAAATATTTAACATATTTTCTTGCAGAGATTGTTTTCTTATAAAAATGTGAATACTTTATCTTTTTATTAAAAGATACACAGAATAAAGGAAAGTTGGCACTAACTCCAAACATGTTCTTTGAAAATGGTCAGGCGATTATTTCAAAGACAAAACTGAACTCCAAGTAGAAGTCTGACAGGCTGCCGCTTGCCAGGACACGTTGCAGCCCCTCAGAAACTATTCAAGACTGAGGTAGAGTTGCCGGTGCTCATCCAAAAGACAGGGAGTGTAGCAAAGTGCATTTTTGACAAGTTATTTCTTAACCACCAGGGGTAAAATGATTCTAGTGGCACGTAAAATATACCCCTAAACACATTTTTTTTTCAGGTCAAAACTCTTATTATTAGTCATGGTTCTCTTACCCATTATAACTAACTTACAGATAAAAAGTCAATGAGTGTTCATTGAATTTTTTAAGCTGAATTAATTATAAATTCAAAGAAAAGTGTTTGGATGGGACTCGTATCATCTTCCAAAGTACCATATTTCTTGCTAAAGAACAAAAGCAAAAATATGCATATGTAGTCTTTTTCCCTTAAATAGTATATTTTTCACTCAACACATGAGTACCAATTACTAGAAATAAATTGAGACTTTTGGAAATGTGAGGATATAAGGAATGCATTCCACTCAATCTAGTGTTTACCTGCAGGGCAGCTTGCCAGGTAATCCACCACTAAAGACCTGTGGGAGGTAGAGAACTAACAGTTCCTGCCACCCCCCTTGCCCCTTCTCTGCTCAAATTCCAGCAATCTGCTGTTTGTACATAAAGTCAAGAACAAAGCTATCTCAAGGCAAAAACAATCTGCAGGCACTTTGAACAGGCAAAAGCGGGGCACCCACTTTTTTCCCCTCCTTCCAGCTCACCCTGGCTTTCAAGGAAAGAAAGCTGTACCACCATGGATAGCTGCTGCCCTCTTTCCCTATCTGTCCCTCCCTCTTCTCCATTAGACATAGCAGCTCTTGCCTGAGTTGATATGATTTTTGAATCCCGCTATCTCTTAGCTTTCATGTTTGCACAGCCTTCGTCACTTATCATGTGAGGTGGCTTGTATTTTGATTACATATTTTCCCTTACATAGTTCTACTCACATTGTTTCAACAATTGACCTCAGTCCTTTCAAAGGTGATTAGCTAGCATTCCTAATTTTTACACCCTCCACTTCCCAGGGCTCAGAAAATAGTGGCTTTCAAAAACTATTTGAACTTCAGTTCACTTCAACAAAGAATTAAGTGCCTGTGTGTGCAATGTAGTATTAAACACCCAAAATAGGGGATGCATGAGTCAGAGCACCCTAGGAGATCTAGGGGTACTTTCTATGTGGGATTGCAAGCAAGCTATGCAAGCACTGGATAGTAAGGTTCATAGATAGATAGATAGATAGATAGATAGATCTGTTTATAGAGAGAGAACCATACAAATAATAGCACATAAAAGGCTAGTAAAATCTGTGTGATCTACTATCCAAATTAATAATATCATAATTTGAGCTTATTGAAAAGACTAGAAGCAATTATGAACTTAGAAACCAAAGCTTTCTGAGTTATATTTATAATGAAAATGAATCAGGTCTCCTTGGAAAAATGGACAAGTCAGGTTTAAGGAAAGCTATGTACAACTTGAGTCTGAAACAAGTTTCTGTGTCAGAAAGCAAAGAAGCTACAGGTGATTACATGAAATTCAGGACTAACTGGAAGGAGTTCTGCTAGACAATGGCAATTTGAAAACAAAAATAGTACTGCATAGTTTAAAAAAATAAAGTATAAAATCTATGAATTCTTAAAATTAGAAAATAACACCTACCCATTCTTGTCTGGGTATTAATTTATTATTCTGAAAATTGAAAATAAAATTATTATTTTGCCTTTCTTGTATGCATTGAACTTTAGGGTTGACATATAGTCAATGACAAAAAGCTCTTTACATAAGAACTCTAATTAATAAATTCAGAAAGAATGATGGGATTAGAAATTGTAACTTTGTATTCCCTAATAAAATAATTGATGGGCAATAATAGTTATAACCCTTAGGTGAGATGCTGATGGCGAGTTTTATAAAGTATGGTTTAGGCTTACAATATTTAAACTACTATCCAATTTTAGCATCCATAGAAATGGAATAACCAGGAATTAGTGCTAATGTGATATAATTTGGAAGTATACAACACCTTTATGGTATATTCATGTCCCCAAAACAAGCATGCATCTCAATTTACAGGAAAATCATGTATCTAGATATACAGGAAATATGTGGAATGAAGAAACAAGTAAAGTAACACCTCAAGGATGCAAATGACAAATTCTACAAGTGACAAATTTTACAGAAAAATTACTTGATTTCTTTAACCCATAAATAACAGAGAAAAATAAGGATTTGGAATTTATTAAATGCTGAAAATAATCTTGAAAAGATATAGCTAACCAAATTAAATAAAACCACCTTATTTTAATTCCAAGTTGAAAAACAATGAAAACAAATATTAAAAGTTAACTTGAAAAAAATTAAAAAAATGAATACAGAATTAGTATTGAGTAATATTGAGAAATTACTATTATATTATTAATTATGATAATGGTATTTCACAACTGCTGGAAACACTGATATATTTATAGGAGAAATTTTGTCTAGGAATTATTTTAAAATGCTTAGCAATTTAAAAGTAACACTAAAAATGAAACCAAAAAAAAAAAAAATGTTGGCAAGAGTTCCCACTGGTGTTCTTTCTACATAGAAAGATTGATTTTTCTATTCTTTCTACTTTTGTGTATGATTAAAAATTTTCACATGAAAAATTATAGTAAGCATAGATGGTGCAGCACTTGAATAAGTGATTTATTCCACAACCATTTCCATTGATACAGCTTCACTTCTTTAGAATGATTCAGAATGACAGGCATGCACAGTGCAAAGAATTTTGGGCTGGAATCCTGGACACTGGGTTCCTATCCCTCACCTCCCACTAAACTTGTCTGTTATAAGCAAGTCATATACCAGCAAGTCATTTTCTTTCTCCACATCTCAGTTTCTTTATCTGTACCAATAAAGAGATTTAACTAAAAATTGACTTCCAGCGACACTGATCTCAGATTGTTTGAGATTTACAGTGGACAAAATATGTCATAATTCCCAGGGGCCAGTTTACCCTGTATCGAAATTCTGATCCTGTTGCAGATGTTCCAGATGTTTAGGAGAGGAGAACCTTCCTGAGGAAGCCACAAATGTTATCCAGTATATTGTGCATGCTCATTAATCATTCAACCACAACAAAATCATTTAAAAATTCCAGGAATAAAAAGTTTCATGGTAATGTGACTCGGCTAATGTTGCCCAGATAAACATCAGAACCAAAAGTATAATTTGGATTTCTTAGCTTTTTCTATCAAATGGAGCAACCTGGATTTAAAAAGGATACCAAGACATTTAATTTCTGAACTCAGGCACAAATGAGAAAAGGGCAATAAATAAACTCTAGGACCTGAATCACAGAGCCATGAGTGTCCTGAAAGACAGCTAAGACAGGAACCTTAGTCCTTGGCCAAGAGAGACAAGGAAGGAAAAGTGGGCAGGAAGCAGGCTCAGAGCTGCTATGTGCAGCCCGTGTCAGCCCAGGATTTGAGTTAATTCCAGCTATCACTCACGCTGCTGAGCTGTTAATGCTTCTGACCTTCTAGCCTCTCCTTTCTCCCTGCCCTCCTGCTACAGGTTATTTGGAGAGACAAGATAGCCCCAGGCACAAGAGACTGACCATAGTCCAACCTGTAGATCTGAGCCTGGACTTTGCTGATATAGTTGCAGAGGGTCCTGTGAGCAGCGAGAGGGCTACCGTAGCTAACATGCTGGGAAATTTAGTGGCCTCAGTGACACAAAGATTTAGTGGGCACCAGTTATTTTTGAGTCTATTCCAAGCATATGTATCATCTCAAAATACCTTCCAATGAACTTGCCACCCAGACAAACTGTTCACTGAATGCTTGAGTCTGAACTGGGTTTTATAGAGAAAGCACACACTATTCAGTTCACACATGATAACTGAATGAATAAAAAATAAAATTGGAAGTCAACTTATTTCTAGCTTCTTCTATCCCAACCTGTGGAATGGAATATGAGGATAGAAATAACGGGGTGGAGGAGGGAAAGGGGGGACATGGGGAGGGCAGATCCTTTGCTTTCTTCTCTTTCCTGGGAGTTGAGAATTGTGTTGTCAAGTTGAAGAAAAAACTGCCTCCTCTCTGATGAGGGATCAGTAGGGACCAATGTTCTTGCACATTGTTTTCCAAATGAGCATGTCAAGAATGACTCAACATGTCTCAACATCTTTCCAATACTGTCCTATTAAGCAAATATTCATAAGAATCTTTTCACTTATGAGAAATCAGTTTGTTTTGTTATAATTCTTAATTAAAAGATTGAAATAGGTTTATTTAGTTTCTAACACAAAGTATAGAAGAAACGTACAAAACAGTACAGGCAAAATATAACTAAGGAAAAGATTTGGATGAAAAAAAAGGAAGGTTCTTAGCTCGACAACAAAGAACAATTAGACAATCCACTTGCTAATGATGAAGCCAAATATTCTTTCTAATTTTTATTTATGATAATGGTATCAATTTCAGTGTCATTATGTGCTACCTCATTAAAACCCAAATGACTTTAGAGAAACCATTGTGGAGACACAGTCTCCCAATTAAGAATTAAAACCAAGTATTCCACATGAGGCATGTTTTCTCAATCTGTATAATTCCCAGGAATTAACTTGGTCATATTTCTTTTTTCTTTCCCTTGTTTTTGGATGGCCCATTTCTACATGGAAGTATTAGAAAAGCAAATGTCTCAATTCTGAAAAATTTAATGGGAAAAGGCATGAAGAAAAATAGCAAATAAATTCCTTTATTAATCTCTCCACTCTACAGAGAGCAGAAAAGTACCACCCACCAGAGAGAGCTTTAGAGTTGAATCAAGATGAGAATGAGGAAAAGTAAGAGAAGAAAACTAGAAACCCAGTCCAGATCATGTTGATTGATGGGTAGCTCAGGTATAATAAGAAGGTTGTTGATAAGAGGTTTCTTGTGCAAAATCAAGTCAGCCCTGGCTAGTGGAAGGACAGTTAATGAAGAGAACAGTCCCTGAAAGGAGAATTGTAGATATGTGGTCCAGGCAAGAAAATATGAAGTAAGACATGCAAGAGAGAAAGTGGAGAAAAAGAGTAAGCAAGATAAAAGAGTCCAGAGACAAATATAGGAAAGTTGATAAAAAGTAAGGCAATTTTGGGCCTCCCTGGTAGCATAAGGGTTAAATCTTAGCGCTGTAACCACGGCAGCCTAAGTTAGATCCAGGGTCAGGGAGCTAACCCCAGATGGTGCGGCAGACCTCTCCTGCCTTGCCAGCTGCTCCCCTTAACAGTGTATTTCAGTCAGTCTGCCTGTTCTGTTCCACACTCTATCTCTTGTGAATCCTCTCACCTCCCCCCAACTCCCGCCCCTCTGTCCTATACCCCAGATTTTCTATACCCCAGTTTTTCTATGCCTAAATAAATAAATAAATAAACCTTTTTACAAAAAAAGACTAAGGCAATTTAAGGAAAGATACATTAAAAGAGAGATTGCAAAGTTGAGCCTACCTGTGAAAAGTCTGCATAAAGGTGACCATCCATAAGTGAAAATAAAGTATAGTCTATTAGCCAATTTTGTCAACATGCAAGTGCACAGAAAAAGACATTAGAAACATTTTGCTGGGTTTCCTTAAATCTGACAAGTGGCTTCTTCCTGCATCTCTGAATATTGATGACATCAGCCTCCGAGGTAGCCAAGTGTGGAACATGGTCCAAAGAGGCTGCTTTTGCTTGATGTCAGTTAAGCTTCCTACAAACAAAATTAAAGCCACAATTGGAAATGCATATCAAAGAGAGGAAGTTTAATTCAAATCAGATTGTTCTAGCCAGCCTCAATATATGTGTATAGGAAGAATGCCTCTTTTAGGTGTAGAAATGCAAACTTGGTGATTATAAACATGTGTATAATAGCTTGCCAGCAATTAGTTCTTGCCCTTGAATGATGCAATCCATACAGAATCCAGGGCAAATGTGGAACTCCCATTGACTTCAGCATGGAATACAGAGATGTGAATGCTGGTAATAGGAAGGAACACAAAAATCCTAAGAATAACCCTTTGGGAGAAGCATGATGGTCTCTTGATCAACATGCCTAAAAATAGTAAATGTATGTCTTTTATTACCAAAACTAAGATTGCTTTTAAAATGCAAATGCAATTTAAGATTAGTTAAGAGAAAAATTAAAACCCAAGGAATGGTTAAAAAAAAGAAAACACCCATGTAAAGAGAGGCACTAAGAGGGTTAGGACTGTCTAAGACCTGTCGTGAAGTGCTTTCTTCTGTCCCAGCAAGCTGGATGTGTCTCACATTTTGTTTCACAAACAAGGATTAGATTTTTCCCCAGAAGGAGAAGGCTTTATAAAAGTACAATCTAAAGTCCATGGTAAGGGAAAACTCCACTTCATCCTATCTTAAAATATGGAGGGGAAAATGAAGATGTTGTGGTTGTAGATGCTTCTGAGTTAATATCATTAAGCACAATGTTTGTCTGTTGATTTCTGTTTTACCAAACAACATGCCAATTCATCTATTTGCATAAGTACTCTTTATGTACTCCTCAAGAGAATTAATGAATTATTTTGTTTGCAAACGTGGTTTCCCTGGGTATTGTTTACTTTCTGTGGCTGAAGTAGAGAATGTTTTGGTCCTTTTACTTAGCCCTCATATTCCATGCACACACTGCATTTCAGTGAGGCTCATTCTGCTAGAACAGCCTCTTCTTTTTGCCATTGCAAATGCTTCAATGTCTTCAGGACAGGACTCAGGATACTAGAGTCTCTTCTTTAGTCACTCTCCCCTACAGAGTTATCCCCTTTCTATGTATACCTATTATTTAATATTGCATTGCTTGATGGCATGCTGTCCCATATTATTGTAAAATCATTTCTTTTAAAGTTCTACCCTGTTCAACAATGTAATAAGATCCTTGTGGGTTTAGGCTTATTACATACATCCCAAACATGAAGAATTCAAATAAAAATGTTCTGTTTTTCACAAATCTCCAAATGTATAATGGAACAAATATAAAGTTAAGGATATTTTCTCACTAAATATTTGCTGAAAGAAGAAAAAATATGCAACAATGAGGAAAAGCCTGTGCAACTTGGTGTTACTATATTTCCACATGAAGAAAGAGGGTTAGATAATGGGAAAATCTAAAGTGCATAGACAGTTTAAGTAGGAAAAGGAATTTAAATTGAAATACAGAGATTTAGATGATAGAGGAGACAATTGACTGGAAGGCAGGTATTTTGAAGAATTTCTTTGGATTTCATGAAAGTTGCAAGCTTCAAGTAGGAGAGTTCACCTCTCACTCTTATAGAAAACAGTTTAGCATTTTGTTTAAAACAGTGAAAATAATTAATAAATATGCAAACAAACAAGCAAAGTAGGAAATTTAGAGTGTTTTTAATCAGAAAATAGAATCTTTAAGAAGGGGCCTCCCTGGTAGCGCAGTGGTTAAGCACTGTGCTGTGGAGCTGTCAGCAGCGACACGAGTTCGATGCTGGGCTGGGGAGATTCCCACATGGCGTGGCAGACCTCTCCTGCTACGCCCACTGCTCCTCTCATCAGTGTATTTCCATTGATCTGCCTGTTCTGCTCCCCACTCTGTCTCTGGTGAACCCTCTCGCCGCCCCACGCCTCTGGCCTGTGACCCAGCTTGTATGCATAAATAAATAAATCTTAAAAAAAAATCTTTAAGAAGAATCAATTTATACTAATGTGGTGAAGTGACTATTGTAAAGAGACACTATTCCTAGTAAAAACGCATAAAATACTGGATAAAATAAGTATTTACAAAAATTTGAATATATAATCGAGTTTGAAATATAGGGAACCCTTGGGAACTACATCTAAGGGGAAAAAAATCAAATGCTATCTAACAACTAACAATGATGTAAGAAAATAAATAAAGTTATATATATATACGTTTGTCTATATATGTGTATATATAGACACACACATATATATAACTTTATATATACACATATATACATATATAAATATATAATATATATTTATATATATACATATATACACATATATATCTATATAAAGAATATTCTGAAAATGAAATAAAAGTCTGAACAATAAGGACAAGATACTGTTGTTTGAGGGTGGCGATGGTGGGTAAGTGTGGAACTTAAGGTCAAATTTTGGAATTCTGCCACCCACACAGGGAGAAAGAGGGTTGCCTCAAGCCTGTACTAGGTGGAAGGAGAAGCCCTCGGTAAGTTCATTGTCTTTACTTATATGCATGCCTACACACATCTATCAATTAATTAATTGATAAGCCAATAAACTAATTTAAACATTGTTCTAGGACCAGTGGTAACTTCACCACTGTGTTACTTTACATTGCCAGCCCAGAATACACCCAGAGAAGAGACACATATCATATTTAGATATTTACATACACACATAGCTAAGCAAGCTAAAACCGCTGTGAAATCTACAGACTTCCTGAGGAAATAGCTTGCAAAAAGAATTATTTTATGAAACACAAATTTCCCCCAAAGGACTCAAGTTTTTGAAAAACAGGAGAGAGATTACAAAACAATCTTGTTTTGAATTTTGAATTAAATGAATCAGAATCCTTTAGATAAACTACAAAGAGGAAAAGCAAGACAGTTTGAAAAAATGGACAGGGGAACTTGTACAAAATCTTCAGATGAAAAGAAAAATGCATAATCTTTAATGTTAAAAAATGTAGTGGATAGAATACATCAAACTGGAAAGAAATAAAGAGAGAATTACTAAACTGGAAGATGATTCTGAGGACGTGACTCAAGATATAACATAGAGAGATAAAATATAAAAGAGAAGTTGTTATGAGACTTGGAGAATACATATTTTACATAAAGAATCTTTAAATATATAGGAGTAGATTCAATTACTAAGCTGAAAAAAAATACAGTACTGAGTACCAAAAACTTTCCATAAACAGAGAAAATAAGGTATATGTTGCACTTTTTCTGGTAAACAATCAAACCCATTGATTTAAATGTGGAGATCTTTTTAAGCCTGAAAATGTGTCCATCTGGATGTTGAAGAATAGCATATTGATGGTATTGTTTCTTACCATAATTAATTTACTGTTTAAAAATAAGTTTGGATTTGCAAAATTTCTTAAGAAACAAATAGCACAAGACATGACAGTAAAAAATAAATTGATAAATGAGACTTCATTGAAATGGAGTTATGTTCTTTAAAGGAAATTTAAAAACAAGTCAGAGCTTGAAAGAAAATGTTTCAGAACATTTTTTTAAAAAGGACATATACATATAGATAACATAAAGAACTCTTTCACTCTTTCAACTCAATAATAAGAATACAAACAACTCCTTTTAAGAATAAACAAAAGATTTGGAGACTTTACCAAAGAAAACAAGGATGAATCCCCAAAACAGCATGCAAAGTAAAAGTTGTCAATACAAAAGTCTACATCCTCTATGATTTAGTTCACATGACGTTATGAAAAAGGTAAAACTACAGGGAGAGAAAATCAGATCTGTGGTTTCCAGGTCCTGGGAGTCAGAGAGGAAGACTGACTACAAAGGGACATAATAAAACTACTGGAATGATAAGAATTCTCTACATCTTTATTGTAGCAGGTACATGAGTGCCTACCTCTGTCAGAAGTCATCAAAGTGGGTAAATTTTGCTATGTATAAATTATTCCTCAGTGAACGTAATTATTTTTTAAAAATGAGTATGCGTTATATTTTCTGACTTTGTAAACATTCTATAATTTAAAAGTTCTACTTTCAGAAGTAAAGTACAATGGATAGGAACACAATAGGTAAATAACCCAGTCAACTGTATAGAAACCAAACAATATAATAAACAAATTGGCCAAAGATACAGAGATTGCACTGAAGGAGATATACAAAAGACAAACCAGCATGTGAAAAGAAGTTGGAAGTTAGTAGTATTGCAAATTAAAACCACAAGATAAAACTACGCATATATCAGAATAAAAAGTAAACACTGAAGTGATAAAGACAGATTATAATCAGTAAAATCCTATTACAATAAAGTAAAAAATCCAGCATTAACTGAACTCCACTTCAATTTGTACAGAGGTCACTGGGCCTTTAAAGGGAGAAAGAGAGGGTCAGAAGGCAGGGTTGGGGGGACAGGGGTTCAGTAGAACAGATTGGTGAGCACCTACAAAAAATGAGAGGCGAAGGTAAGAGTTGGTCCATAGGAAACCCATTTGGATTAGCTACGTGGCGCTAATGAAAGTTAAGCTACTGCCCTCCCACAAAACCAAGGAGTCCAAGGCCCCGTCTACAGGTGTCATCTGGAGCAAACAATAAACTCTCGGCAACACTTAGCTTTCTCAAGCAGGCACTTTAACTAGGGGTTAAGGCATCCTAGAGCTCTGACCTTCACCTGTTAAAAACTGCTAGTGTTTGTTCAACCAAGGTTGATACCTACTTGAAAAAAAAAGGACTCAAAGGAGCCTGGCTAGATTTTGCTTAAGGAAGGAATCTTTCTCAGTAGTCCTTTCCCTATACATGTGGACAGGGAAGAAGAAAGAAAGATCTTAATAATGAGAGTGACACTGGCATCTCTGCCCAGGTTAACTGTAATATTTATAGCTAGATCAGTGATTTTTAGAACTGTAAGTATCCTAGCTCATTTTACAAATGTGTAAGCTGAGGCCAAAGAGATTAAATCATTAATGGACTTTGAGATTAGTCACTGAATAATTTCGTAGAGCCAGCAATAGCATTCAAACCTCTGGAAAGATCAGAATATTCACAGCAGGCCAGGGATGGCCAGCAACGTGCAGGACGCTCCTACCTCCCAGGAGAGCAGCGCTCAAATCGTAGCTGTAAATCCAACCCCAGAGGGGAGCCAGAACCAGAGTCAGACCTGACTTCCAGAACAGACAGGAAATCCTTATTTTTATGTAAGCTTTCTTGTTCTTAAATGCTGGACACTTCTTTAAAATTTTATAACATTACTATATGAGTCAAACAAAACACATCTTGGGCTGACATCCAACTTCTATAGATTTTGCAACATTTACTATAAAGAACAGAGTCTGAATGAGATTTTCTCCTGGCCAGTTTTTATGGCTCCTGAAATCAGGAAAAAAAGAAGTTGCAATCAAAGCTATGTCTAATAATTGAGCCATCAGAAATTAAATGTTCACTGCCAAGATTTATTTTGATGAAAAGCAGAAGTTACGAATCTGATCGGTTTGTACCTTTGAAGATTACAGGAAATAAAAATGGTCACCAGGCCCACCCAATAAGGAAATGACTGTCAGGACCTACTAGCCGGATACATAGGGGACAAAGAGGATGGATCAGACTAAACGATCCCAAAGTATCCCACCCCACCTTATGACATTCCACCTTCCTCTCATTCTCTCTGCTTACTCTCTACAGCCGATTCTCTCAAGTCTCTTCTCTCTCCCATTAGTCCCTGAGTAGTTAGAATAGAAGACAGACATGTGGAGAGTACAGAGAAAGTCATGAAGGCTTCATCAGATCAGACAACCCTCTGCTCATTCATAAAAAATAATGTTTACCTACTCTTAACTATGTTTCCCAAACAACTAAGGATTTTCCAATTTAATCCTTAAAACACTTTCATGCATGAAATCATTACAATCATTCCCCTTTGCAAATGAAGCTCAGCGAAGTTACCAACACGGTTAAGGCCACAACAGCAGAGTTGGAGTTAGAGTCCAGTTTTTTCAATGAAAAGCCTGAGTCCTGCTCCTAACCACCATCTCTCTTACCTGCTGGTCACGAGCCTTCATCCTCTTCTGTGCCCACTATGAAGTACCACTCCATTTCCTCAACCCCAAACAGCAAATATGAAATAAATTGTGCATAAACTCAATAGATCTCTCTCCTCCTTTCATTACAATAACAGCAGTCTGTCCTGTGGGGAGGAAATGGTTCTGTGAAGGATACAAAGATGAAAGCATCCCTGTGACTTTTTAAGGACTTTAAGAAAGCTGGCATCTACTGCTTGACAATGAGTAGTGTATTTCTTATATTTTATATGAAAAAGCATATGTACACACATTTGTACATGCGCTGTGGTTGTGTGTGAGTGTGGTATGTATGTGTTTATGTGTGTATAGTATGTTTGGGGTGTGTGTGTATGATTTATGTGAAGTATTATGTGTGCATGTACTTCTGTGATGTAAGTTTGCTGTGAGTGTGGTAAGAGTGTGTGTGTGACTTTCAAGGTACCACTAAAGGTAATTAATGCAGCTTTTTGCTCTAAAGTTCAGATGTTAGTCCATTAGCTCAGGCCACACCCATTTGTGTGTTATGCCTGTAAATCTCATTTCTATAAGTAGGATCTGATGGTCCAACTTAGGGGAGTCGGGGACAGGGGAACTTGCTGAAGTGCACAATCCTGGGTCCCGCTCCGTATCTCAGCATCAGACATGGGCCTGAGAATCTTCACATTTATTTAATAGGTGTCCCAGTTGAGGGTAATGTACAGCTATTAGAAAGTCACTGCTACAAACTTGGGTTATACATATGCATATCCATTTCAAGTATTTCAGTTATACATTCTCAGAATAAAACGGGGAAAAGAATATGGCCATAGACAAATGTTCTCTTCTTTTTCTTGCATTAACTAAATAAATTGGAAGAGTCTTAATCTGCACTCCTTCCATACACAAAAACATACACACATGCACACACACACACACAGCACACACTAGACTTTGAGAGTAGGCACTTAATATCATCAAGGAAATGCAAATCAAAACCACAATGACATAGAGGGGCAAGTGGTTAAGTCTCAGCACTATGGAGAAATAAGCAGCCACTGCAGCATGAGTTTGATCCCCAGCCAGGAAGCTTCCTGCATAGCGCAGCAGACCTCTCCTGTCTCGCCCACTGATCCTCTCAGCAGTGTATTTCAGTCAGTCTGCCTGTTCTGCTCCCCACTCTGTCTCTGGTGAATCCTCTCAGCCCTCCACACCTCTGGCCTGCACCCCAGCTCTTGTATGCATAAATAAATAAATCTTAAAAAAAAAAAAACGCGATGACATACAACCTCACACCTTTGAGAATGGCCCATAGCAAAAAGACCAGAAATAGCAAATGTTGGTTGGGATTTGGAGAAAAAGGAATCTTCTTACATTATTGGTTGGGATATAGACAACATGCACATTGATAGATAAACTACTGAAAGAGAATCAAAGTTGAAATCCAGAAAGAGGATAAAAATAAAGAGCAAGGCTCACTTAGAATCTTCATGCCCTTTCCTTCCAGTAATAATCCACTTCCCAGGACTAGGATCAACTTTCAGGTGTTCAAGGAAATCACCTCTGTGTCTTATTACTCCAGAAATTATATTGTGTTTGGGGCAGAAAGATTTGCGCTCCATCCCTTCCGGACTCCATTGCTTCTTTCTTCTCCTGAATGTTACCACAACATGGAACACAGTGAATCTGTGATGGTGATGCAACCAAGAAGCAGTGAGGCCTGTGTAAAGGCAGTAAGAATGGGGAAGAGAGGAGGTAACAGACTCAAGCAATGTTGAAATTGTAGAATCGCTAAGACTTGGTTATGGAAGGGAGTTAGACATTCAGAGTGGTGGTGGGATCATGGATAGCAAGCAAGTTTCCAGTCCGAATTCTCAGACATCAGAGTTTGCAGCCTTAAGTATCTAAAGGCCAAACAATTAAAATATATTAGTAAAGAGTGCCCATGGTTAAGAAGGTTGAGACTATAAACTGAGAAACAGTTAGTTGCTGCCATTGCAGAAAAAAAGACCAAGGGCTCATACATCCTTCTGTATTCAAGACAACATAAAAATCATACTTCCTTCACAAAATGTCTGATTTAAAATCAGGAAGATTAATTTTTAATTAACTATTAATTTAAAAATGTGGATTTTTTTTTACACTTAGAAACACTGTAGAGGCCAAAGAGAACGAAGAACTGGGGGAAGAGAGGGGACTTGGACATAACTTCTTCAAAATAGATGGTGGTTCTACTCACCAAGATAAGAAAATTCCTTTTCTTTTTAGATTCTATGTTCTTAAAAAAAAAAATAAGATAAATCTATAATCTAGTTCAACCATCATGGAAACCCAAGATTGAAAAAGAGCATTATTTCATCTCATCCATCTATACCTCTAATTCTTGGCCCCAAGCCTCCCTGGTGGCCTAGAAATTAAGTCTCAGTGCTATCACCCCTACAGCCTGAGTTCGACCCCCAGCCAGAGAGCTAACCCACATGGCACAGCAGACCTCTCCTGTCTCGCCTGCTGCTCCCCTCAGCAATGGATTTCAGTTGATCCACCCGATCTGCTCCCCACTCTGTCTCTGGTGAATCCACTCATCCCCCACACTTCTGGTCTACACCCTATAACTTCTACGCAAAAATAAAAAATAATAAAATAAATCTTTAAAAAATATTAATTTTTGGCCTCCTTCTATCAAGGCTTCTTGCCACGATATTCTATTATTCTGTGATTACTGTAAGGTCCTAAGTTACATCAGCTTCCCAGACCTTACATCTGTTTTCAACACTGTTGTTTTAGAATATTATTACCTCCATTTTTCCCTCTTTTTTTAGGCTTGTCTCCTGAGATAACACAAATGAGTATGTGATTTGACATTTATCTTAAGATGAACAATGGAAAATTTGGGTGCCAATCAAGTGTAGGAAAAAGTTCACATTTTTCAATTCAGTCAAATATTGCCAAACACTTCCGTTTGCTTTTCAGATATAACTCAAGCTGTGAGATTCCCCAGAGTTTCAAATTCTGATTGTTTTTTAATGGTCTTTTGAAAATTGAGTCAAAAATGAACTTGATCTTGAAAGTGATACCTTCATTCAAAAAAACCTTTATTAACTGTCTGTTACATGCACATACTTGTGCTTACACTTGAAGAAAGATGCTCTCAGAACACCACCCACAGGCTAAGAGAGGAGAAATGAATTATTGATTATAATGTAAGATCAAATATTATTAGTACCTAAAAGCTTGTGTTTCTTTATTTAAAACAAAACAGAACTAGTAGCAAAGAGTTGGGAAATAAACTTTAAAATAATATCACTTGAAAGAGATCAACATATATGAAATACCTATGGGTGAACTTCCTAAATTGTGTGATCATCTGTACATTGAAAACTAAAAACATTACTAAGAAAAATTAAGGAAGACTTGAATAAATTGAGAGCTGTATCCTGTTCATCGATTTGAAGACATGGTTGTTAAGATTCAATTCATCCAAAACTTATCTTCAGATTTATTCCATTCAGTCAAAATCCCTGCAGGCTTTTTTTGGTAGAAATTGATGAACTGATTCTCAAATTCATGTCGAAATATAAAGAACCAATAATGGCAAAAACAGTTACACAAAAAAGAACAAAGTGGGAGAATTCACATTGTTTGATTTCAAAATTTAGTAAAAAGCTACAGTAATCAAGACAGTGAATGTTAGCATAAAAACCAATGTGTTGATCTGTGGAATAAAGAATTGAACAGCAAAATGAGAATTATAAACACATTTGAGATCAATTGAATTTTGACGAACTTTCCAAAATAATTAAATGAGAAGAGAATATTCTTTTGAATAAATAGTGTTGGAAACTGGCTATTCATTTTGAAAAAGAAATGAAGCTGACTTTTATCACAGACACAAATATTAACTTGGTATATATAAAAGACCTAAGCATAATAACCAAAATTTAAAACTTTTAGAAAAAAAATGTGTTCACAACTTTAGTGTAAGCAAAGAATTCTTAGATAAGACACCAAAAAGCATGCACTATAAAAGAAAAAAAATGAAAAAAAGTTGTAGCCCTTATCAAACTAAAAATTTTTGCTCTCCAAAAGACATGATTAAAAAACTAAAAGATAAGCCTATCTCTCAAAGAAAGTATTCAAAATGCATACTTATGATAAAGGACCTATAGCTGCAATATATAAAGACTCAATCACAAAAAGATGAACTACACAATAAAAGTAGGTAAAATATTTGAGTTGACAGATTATAGAATATATGAATAACCAAAAAAGTACATGAAAACAAAGTTAACATCATCAGTCATCAGGGAAATGCAAATTAAAATCATGAGGTGTCACTATGCATCCATGAGAACAGTGAAATTTTAAACTTAACAAAGATTGGTTTCCAGATGTGAATTCCTAACAATGAATACAGGAGTAAGGGCAGATCTGCCAAAGAGATGATGAAAATAGGTGAACCCATGGTAAATCTGAAGTACTGGACCACATACATATTGTGAAGGTCTCGTGTAGACACAGAAGCTGCCACTGAAGATAAAGACTTAGAAATAATTGATACATGGTTGAAAGGTAAAGAGCTAGAGTGGATACATTCCCCCAAGTAAAGTATATAACTTAAGATGAAATGAGGCACAGGGTAAAACCATCTTGTGACTATTTCACAAGATGAAGAGAGAAAAGTTTAGAAGATAGCGTAGGAGGAACAACCAGACAGTTAAGAGAAAAACAATTTCAGAGAGAATTCCTAGAAGAAGGGACCAGACAGTGGTGTCCGTGACTGCAGATATGACAAGTAATATCACTACTAAAACGGGTTTGTTGGATTTTCATCTAGTTATTGCTGACTTTGAAAAGTATGATTTCACTGGAGCAGTCAGAACAAAAGCAAAATGGTGTTGAAATAATGAATTTATAGGAAATAAAGAAGGGCCAACAAAGAAGTTACACCCATCTTCAACAGTCCTTTTATTTTAAAGATTTATTTTTATTTATTTATGCATACAAGAACTGGGGTATAGTCCAGAGGTGTGGGGGGATGGGGTGAGAGGATTCACCAGCGACAGAGTGGGGAGCAGATCTACTGAAATACACTGCTGAGGGGAGCAGTGGGCAAGACAGGAGAGGTCTGCTGTGCCACTTGTTAGCTACCTCACCTGCTATCAAATTCAGGCCACAGTGGCTGGTGATAGCTTGATAGAACTGAGACATTGACCCCTGTGCCACCAGAGACACCCCCCCTTCAACTATTGTGAAGATGTAGTTAGGGCAGAGAAGAAGATGACTAGATTAAGATAATGCCTTTTATTTTATTTTAAGATTTATTTATTTATGCATACAAGATGGGATACAGGCCAGAGGTATGGGGCAGCAAGAGGGTTCACCAGAGACAGAGTGGGGAGCAGAACAGGCAGATCAACGGAAATACACTGCTGAGGGGAGCAGCGGGCAAGGCAGGAGAGGTCTGCTGCGCCATGTGGGAATCTCCCCCTCTTGGCATCAAATTGCTGCTGCTGACAGCTCCACAGCGCAGTGCTTAATGGCTGTACCACCTGGGAGGCCCAATGCCCTTTATTTTAGAAGGAAGAGAAAAATAACTTTTTATGCTTATGAGGGTATATGAGGACTAAAGAGCAACAAAGATTAACAATGCAAGAGAGAAAGGAGTAGTGACTGGCACAGGTTTCCTAAATGCTTAAGAGGATGACAAATGCAAAATCAGAGATAATGGAAGTAGAAGAAACAAGTTTTGGAGCCCTGTCACAGAAAGCTGAAGGAGAACTTGCTTCTATGAATGTCTACTGATTAAAGAATAAAGTGTTTGAATCATCCTCCACATGACAAAAGCTAACCCCAATAAGCTTACATGCTCCCTTATTTCCACATCTTCTCTGGGTGATATGAAGTTAAAAATACAAGCACCTCATACATGAGGAACAACACAACTGCCTCTACCCCTCATCTATGAACAAATCTTCTTGGGGGCATGAAGCTCCCTGGAAAACTCATTTGCGGGGGTGGACATTACAGAGAAAAGGGAGGCTTGTGGTAGTCAATTGCAGGTCACGCTGCCTGAGTGAACAAATGCTTCCCCAACACCTCACCCCACTGACTGAGCAATCTCTTCCTTCCGGCTTCACTCCCACTGCCGGCCAAAGGATCCCCATGTCAGATCAATTCTCTCCTCAAACTCTTTGCACTCTAACAGCTGTCTTCACGGACAGGCTCCTTCCTCTTCTCCACCTTGCACTAGGCCAGCTCACCTGTCTCCTTCACTTGTTTGATCTCTGCTCTTCCATGGAGGCTCCGAAGCCCTGGGCCAAACACCTCTCCCACATCTTACCTCTCCTAATGTGCTCTGCAATACACAGAAATGTTGACTATTAATGTTGTGTACTTTATTTCACAAATAAAATAATTGCCAAAATTGTACATACCATCTACAAATCCCCTTTACTAGCAATAGCTGATCACAATTTTGTGAAAAGTGTGGTACCTGCAGTTCTTATAAATTGCTCTATCACTATATATATATACATACACACACACACACACACACACATACACACACACACACATATATGGGTTTTTTTTTAATTTGGAGCACTGAATCCAAGGAAATAGTCTGTTTCCTTTAACCAGTATCAAGTACTCACTTGCTTACATTATTTTAAGATTCTACTAAACCAACCAAATCACAGCTCCAAAAGTAAAAGGCCAAGATCATAACAATCCAAGAACTGAGGAAGAGAACATTTTGCCTAAGAAATTCAAGTTTAGCAAAGCACAATAAAAAGGCTCATTAATATAAATTGAATCCCTATATTACACATATAGTCATTATATTAATGACTTTTCTATTGTGCTTTGTTCACTTATATGTGATATTTAGAAAAACCAAACAAAAGGCCAAAGAGAAACCGTGAAAGCTGACCATAGGTGTGAGACACCCAGGAGGGGAGAGGAAGAGGAGGAATGGAGGGGGTGAGAAGAGATGAAAACTTTGTGGAGCGGGGAGCACAAGGAAGTGAAGGGATGGCCTATGGTGGTGTGAGAAATACTATGGTAACCACACTAGAGAGAAATCCACACCAGATTTCTTCTGAGAACCACACCAGGGAGAAATCATGTATTGTCCAAAACCTAAATAAGTAAAATAAAGTACATATACAAATTGAATGCCTCCATACTATGTACATTGATTTCCCCCACTTAATCCATGCAGTGTGGCTGGTTTCATTGTTCCCCATTGCACAGATGAGGAAATTAAGGTTTAAAGATTAACTTTTCCAAGTTTACTCAGTTGATAGCAGAAACAAATTAGAATTTCCTGATCCTATACTTTCAAGATCAAAATAATAGTTTCCTTCGATAATTTCTTACATGTTGTTAATTTCTAAACTATCTGCTAGAAATTCCTTGGGTTTACTCTTTCATCAATCTATTATAAGAGTTTTAGAGTAGAAATAAAGGTTGTATTCCAACGTTAGGGTAATCCTCCTACTCCATTTTGTGCCTCATAAATTCACTAGCTCCAAAGAGATTTCCACAAGATTCATTTACACAAAACATATTTTAATCTAAGCTCTAATACATGCATATAATAAAGTAGATATCAAGAAAGCAATGATAGGGTTAGAAATGAATATCTGTAGGGCTTTAGTGCTTTCTTTTTGTAATTTTATGGCATTTGACTTCGTGAGTCCATCCCATGAGTATGGAGGCTATAGATCTACAAGTTAGGAGCAAAGTTTCAAAGACAACTTTATCAAGTATCTGCTATAAAGAAAGCTCTAGATTGTAGATTATATGCAGAGCTCCCTCAACTAGTTGGTAACCTGGAGTCACTGCGTTTATTAAATGATTTTGTTTGCTCAAAACCTACCTAGAACTTCTCTTCTAGCATTGCCTCAACTGTGAAATTTATTTCCTTGATGAACTGACGCTGCCATTCATTCCTCCAATTAACAATTTCAGTGTTTTCTCTGTAGGCCTGTAGGTAGGATTTGGAATTTGATTTTGGAAACAACCAAAAACAAATCAAACAAATCAAGTTATGAATAAGATTTAGGTCCAAAGAAGCAATACAATTTTTTAATATGACTATTGCACTGATGTGGCTATTAAATTCCTTCAAGGGCATTCCAAAAGTCATTTTTTAAAGTCAAGTTACTCAAGAATCCATAAATCGGTTGGATCTACAGTTATATCATCTTTTAATCTAATGAGCCACATAATGCAATTTGTTTTATTTGTAGTCTAATTCCTTAATGCTAAAATGTAACTTTTCCCAGTCTAGAGCTGAAGTCCAAATTGAAGAAGTGAATTTCAATTCTAAGTTTACAAGATGTTTGCTATGCTTAGTTTAGTTTCCCTTCCTTGCTGTTTTTGTTGTTGTTTCCTCCCTCCCGCCACCTCTCTCTGACACATTAATTTTCTATTATTTAGACATTAATTTTCTATTATTTAGACATTTTCTATTATTTAGACTCAGTTTTAGGCATTTTTTAAATCAAGTTACTTTCTCTTCCAAGTGGTTTATTTTGTTTCCTAGATTTTTGACAGCGAGAATGTACCAGCACGCTCCTTAAAATGAGAATTTATCACACCATAAAAACATCTTCCAGCTCCACTTACAGTCTCTCTGTTACTGTGTCTGAGACAGTCAGAAGAAGAATCCCTTAACAGAGACACTTCACAGTAATGTGCCAGGCTCACAAAATACTATCTCACAAAGCATGTACTTTAGATTATAGCTGAAAACAGGCAATTTGCCCTGCCTCTGGCTTAATGCCAAACATCTGAAAAGTTAGATGGTGTTTTTGTGCTAAAACATCACACAATCCCCAGATTAGAGAATTGTCCTGTCCCCCTACTGAGATTTTTAGGGGACAGAGAGGAATTGGGTTCCATAATAAAATATGTGATTTGGGCAGCAGGAAAAGTAGGAAAGGTAGAAGAAGCACCTAAAAGTTAGCTTTAATTTAGGCATCTTAGGCCTGGAAATTATGGAAGAGGACACAGAAAGGACTTCTTAAAATTCTTCTGAAGTTTTCCAGAACACCTGTGAAGTCTATAAAATCCCCTGCATTGCCAAGGTTTTAAGAATCGTGCTCCCTGAGAAAATATTTACACTCCATACAACAGATAAGGGACTGATTTCAAAGACCTACAAAGAGTTCACATGACTCAACAAAAACAAAGCAAACAATCCAGTCAAAAATGGGCAGAGGAGATAAAAAGAGACTTCTCCAAAGAGGAAATGCAAATAGCCAACAGGTATATGAAAAATGTTCAATATCACTTATAATCAGGAACATGCAAACCAAAACCACAATGAGATACTACCTCACACCAGTGTGAATGGCACATATTAAAAAAAACTAGCACAACAAATGATGGCTGAGATGTAGATGAAAACAAACCCTCTTACACTGCTGGTGAGAATGCAAACTGGTCCAACCACTATGGAAAGCTGTGTGGAGGATCCTCAAACTACTAAAAATGGACCATATGACCCAGCAATTTCACTCCTAGGAAACTACCCAAAGGTAACAAAAACGCTAATTCAAAAGGAAACCTGCACTCCTATGTTTATTGCAGCTATTACAATTTACAATAGCTAAGATTTACAAAAGCTAAATTACTATTTACAATAGCTAAGATTTGAAAATAACCTAAATGCCCAAAAACAATTGAGTGGGTCATGAAGATGTAGTATATATACACAAGGGAATATTATTCAGCAATCAGAAAAGATAAACCCATGCTATTCACAACAACATGGATGGAGCTGGAAGGGATTATACTCAGTGAAATAAGTCAGAAGGAAAGAGGAAAATATTGGATGGTTTCACTTATAGGAGGAATATAGGGGAACCAAATAAGGAATCGGTAAAAAAGAAAAAAGACAACACTAGCAGGCAAACTATCAGTCAAAAACATTCAGTTGGGGCGGGGGAGGGAGAGGGATCAAAACAGGGGAGGGAAGAGCACAAGAGACTATGGTGACAGTTCACAGATGACTTGATGGTGGGAATTTTATGGGGATTATACCGGAGAGCAGAATGAACAGTGATGTAAAAAACATATAAATTAAAAATTTAAAAAGAGTTCTGGTCCCTAGAATGGATACCTTTTGTCTAACACTTGGTACCCGAAGATCAGAAAAGATGAGGCTTTGTTCCTGAACAGAGAATCAGCATTGTCTGGATTCAACACTGAAAGAGAAGTTTCCCTTTTCCGAGTCTCACTTCTAGAGCAGCTTTTTTGCAAAAATCTATTAATTCCTGACAAATGTTTAAAGTATCTTGAAAGGATAAGTTCCTTACAACCCACTGCCACCATTAAAATATAAAGTAAAGAATCAGAAATGGAGGCCTGAGAGGCTGGGAGAGCAGGAGATGGGAAGAGATAGGTCCTATTGAGATACGCATATAAGTTCCACAGCCCATCACTTCATTCATTCCTCAGTCAGCTCGTAACACATATTTATTCACCACTGACAATATTCCCAGGGCTTGGGTGGGTGCTGAGGCACTAGGTATGTTTGCACTGTCCCTTAAAATTGCCCTCTTTCCCTTTCTCTTTTCTTTCCCATTAGTTTACTGGTCACCAAGAGAAACTAAGTCAGCGTGGACATCAATTGTTTCAACAGAAACAAACCAACAAATCAACCCTGAGGTAGGTGCCAGGGAGGAGATCTCCCTTTAGAGATGGGGGGCGGGGAACCTGATTCTGCCATGTCTGGGCTGGTCACTTGCCTCCTCTGGGTCTGTTTCTCCCATCTACAGAACAGGCGTTTGGATGAAACTATCCCAAAGATCTCGTCCAGCCTTAAGTTTCTGCTTTTCCAAGATCCTGACTAAGGAGTCCTTTCCTGCACAGCACTGCATACCCTAAGGAAGCACTAGAGTGTGGTCATTTCACACACACGCATACACGTACACCCATGCATGCATATGCACGCCAGCGCCCCAATCATGTGTTCAAAGTTCTCCGTGTCCCAGGTGTGCAAATGCTGGATATAGCATGTTTTCTTTTTCCTTCTTGGTAGGATTTGTTTGTGCACTCCCTTTTCAGAGTACTGCAGTGTAGTAAATTGCCCTTACAGAACCTGGATAATGGCGGGGGCGGGGGCGGGGGAGGGTTGGAATCTCCTGTACAGATGTAAGTTCTCATTTTGGTTGGGGCGAGGATAAACAACAGGAGATGACATTACCAGCCCCCAGATGTGAAGAACCTAAAATGTTTAAGGGAAACATGTTTTCCTGGCAAGAGACCATACTGACTCCTTAGGGCTATGTGGAGAGTTCTGCCGCCTCAGCCTAGCTCTCGATTTTTCCAGCCAGGATTGCGCCTGCTGTGGAGACCAGGGTTATGCCTTGGCCACTCTAGGTGTGGTATCCTGAGCGTAGAGGCCGGGTCCCTAAGCGCGCCCAACCTACGCAGGAGAGAGCTGCCCTCTAGCGACCAAAATGGGACATGCAGCGCGGCTCAAGCTTTGGAGGAGCCCTGAGTCTGCAGATCCCCCGCAAACGCTCAAGTGGTGGCTGATCCTTTCCAGAGAGTGCTTAAGGCTTGGGAAAGCCGTGAGAATCTTTGCCTGTGGGCTCTGGGACTATTTATGGTTTCCCTCTAAGGTCATGAGAGATATCTACATAGAAGGGTGGATAAACAGTAGATTGTCTAATAGGTAAATGACAGACGAACGGAGATGATCTACAGATGTTTAGAAAAACTTTTTTAGGGCTTGCTATGTTCCAGGCACAAGGTTAGTGCGTTAATACATTATTTAATTTACTTGACGCTGAATCCCTCTGAAAGGCACATTATCTCTGTCCCTATTTTCCAATTGGGGAAACTCTGAGTTTTCAAACAAGGCAAATAACTTGCCTCTGGGCAATCTTCAACAGAGCTAGCAAGTCGCTTCAAAGGGTTTTAAGCCTTTTGCCTGCTGATAGAGTGCCAACCCCAAGCCTCTGGCACCCGGGCACTGCGTCCTTCCTTACCTCCTGGCCACTGCATCCTGGGAAACTGACATCACACCTGCCTCGAGCCCCTCCCTGACTAGTCTAACACCCCCAGGACATCCTGGCTAGTGCTAGTGCGCTTGAGGCAGCGAGTTCCCGACGTGGAGGCCTGGGAAGCTGGGTAAAGGCTGGTTCCCTTACACAGTGGCTGAACAAATGCAGTTCCTGGAGGAATGATGCTCCAGAAACTTTACCTTAGTCCATAATTAATTGGCAAGGAGTTCACTAATGCAAAAGGGGAAAGCTCCGTCCCGAGATTTTAAAGCCCTCGGGAAGCTTAAACCATTCATTCTCTAACAATTAACTGAGCGCCTACTACACTGTTAGCTGCTGTAGCAACGAACTCCAGATCCAGTAAGGGAGAGTTGTGGGAGGGGTGACGAGTGAATAAAAGACAGTCCGGTCTTCTATACAGACCGCAGGGGAATCCCAGGAGGAGAAAAGGGGCAGGTTCACCAGCTCGCAGGGTTTGCAGCACCTTCCAGAAATCTAAGTTAATCCATCTGCCCCTTCTACCGCCCCCACCTTGTCTCTCTCCCTGGAGCCAGCAGCCCAGAGAACGCAATTTCAGGGACTTTACACGGAGGAACTTGATCTCATCCCACTCTCTCACCAAATTTCCTAACTGCTTTGGTTTGTCACCCTGCCACGAGGTGAGCCACCAAGCTCCCCCTCCCCGTTTTTGTCCCCCTCCCTTCTCGCCAGTGATTTGGTCGGGACGGACCCCTCCCGCCAAGGCGTCGGCGAGGGGCTGGCGTATGCCCTGCGTCAGCTGCAGTCAGCCGGCGATTGGGGCGCGCTCGCCTACTTCGATTTGGGGCTAATTATAAAGTGGCTCCAGCAGCCACCAGCCCCGGGACCGCAAGGCCAGGCAGGCGTTCTCAGCCCCGCGGCCCAGCAGCGACTCCGAGGACCAAGACGGTAAGGTCTGCGCCAGCCGCGCCTGCCCTCCTCCCTGCGGACTCTCCCCGACGCCCGCTCCACTCACACCTGGCTTCTTCTCTTTTCCCTTCTAGTGTCGCGCCTGGGACGCGGTTTCACCGACCAGCCTGCGTCATCCCAGCAGAGTCAACGTGAGTGAATTTGCCCAGAAATCGCCTTGTTTCGTGGGTTTCGGGTCTTTGAGGTCTTTCGTTTGCCCTGTTTGACTGCATGTTTCATTGCATGGGCTTCCCCAACTTTCTTACAGCCAGTCTGTCGCCGGGTCATTGTCGCACCTCTCCAGGCTCCCGCTCTCTAGAATTTGGTCTCAGGGCGGATGGGGTGGGGGTGGGGGCGCAGGTAGCGGGTTGCCTCCAGAACCCTGCCCCGGTCAGCGGATCCCCACAAAGAGAGCTGGGTATCTGTCAGTCCTAAGTGCCGGCGACAGTGATAACTGGGGAGCCGCAATGTTATCTCAGCCATCCCCGCCCCCCACCCCCAGTCTCCCGAAATGGCGTCGACGGGGCGAGAGGGAAGGAGCCTAGAGAAGTGTATCCCTACAAGTTCTTGATCCACGAAACCCTTGCTGGGGCTTCCCTAGCATGAGGTCCTTCTAAGGGACCCTCTCTGCACCTGAGCAGACTTGGAGCGCGTTTCCCTTTTCCATGCAGCCCATGGCGCGGTTCCTGAGATTCTGCACTTGGCTTCTGGCTCTCGTCCCTGGGCTCCTGGCGACAGTGCAGACAGAATGCAGCCAGGACTGCGCGACTTGCAGCTACCGCCTGGCGCGTCTGACAGACATCAATCCCCTGGTGAGTGTTACTCTTGGTGGGTGAGCAGGTAGCCGCGAAACGCGCAGACAACCAGAAGCCCGCCCCGCGGTGTATTCGTGGTCACCATGACTCGGACCCCTTGAGACACAACTGCCCCGACAGTTACCCAAACGTCGATCCCGCTCTAGGTCTCAACTCGGGGGACCCGCGACTATCTAGGGAAGGGCAAGGGCTACTTTGTCTCCGTACAAACCAAGTTTAAATGCAAGGATGCGGGAGCCTCAGATGTGCTCTCTTCAGCACCTCGGAGAGCACTGGATGTGGCCTCACCTGTACCAGGGTAGATTAAATTCTCAGTACTCTTACTAAGGGCCCCTTCCACACAGAAGATTCCTTGCATCCTTCGTGCAAATAATGTTCTATTAATGACATTTCGCCGCCTCCCTGGAGTCCTTACTCTCGAGTCCTCACTCTCACCTGTGGATAGGAGAGAGCAACTGGATGGGAAAGGGAAAGGGAAAGAGGAAGGGGGAAAGCACAGTATACACCTGGGAATAAAGTCATCAGCAACTGCCTTACTGGCGAGTGAGCTGGAAATCAATGTCTGTCTTGTCTTGAATGTACTTGTGTAAGATTGCAGTTAAATTTGGCTATTAAAATAAAAGTACAGGAAAGGGAACCAGAGCCAAAAGAGGAACCGACAATGCAAAGATATAATACCACAAGGGACTTACCTGGGGAGGTGGTGAAGCTGAAGACAAAAGAACTCCCCCTAATCATAGTGTGTGTGCTCTTGAATTGTTCCTGATGCTCTTTTGAATCAGAATCTCTGAACCTGGGGTCCAGGAAGCTTCATTTTGACTAGCTCCCCCAAAGATTCCTTTATATTTATCCTCTTAATTTGTTGAAATTCTGTGAAAAATTTAAGAACTGAGTAGAGAATAATGAATAAATAATAATTTATTCATTCAAGGAGCTAAGCTCCTCACTTAAGCCTTTGAAGAAATTTGGTAAATAGAGGCATAAAATGGGGACAAAGTTTTAGTAAGGATTCTATAAAACCCAAGTCATATAGTTCAGGGTAAGTGTTTGTTTCATTTCAGTTAGCCTACCCACTTTATATGATATGTGCAGGTCCTAATATGGACCTTAAGAGAAGACACACAATGGGGCTATATGTTTAAACTATGAAGGAAAAAAATGCATCTTAAATACGGGTAACAATCACTTCATCTCTTTTCTTCTGATTTGTTTTGGATTCTATTTAACTGCTTCATTTCATATTGGGGCTTACTTTAAGGGTTGTTATTTTCTCTGTAACTAAAAGGTTTGTTAACAACTAAGTTACTAGAATTACAACATTTGGGAATTTTAGCTCAGATGCAAAAAGATGTGAACTGAGGCTGCCTATCCAAAACTATGTAGTAAACTCAATGAAACAAATATTTATTGTTTCTACCCTGGGAGAGACAATTGTATTTGGTTCTGTGTGAGATACAAAGATAAGCAGGCAAATCATGTCTGATGTCCAAATTGAATTTACCACATAATATGATTTTGATCACAGAACACTCAGTGTGATAAATACTACAAAAGATCCCCAAACTGCTGCAAGAACACATAACACCACTTCTTTGGTATGAATGTGTTATTCTGAATATTTGTCATTACTTGAAGGCATCTCAAAACACCATTCAGTTAAAAAGCTGTTTAGTCATAGCATATAAAATACCCAACATCAATTTTGACCAATCATCTAAATTTTATTTTAGAATGGAAATATTATTAACATCTGAGTATCATAAGTTTTTAATGATATTTTAATTTTTAAGAGATATAAAGAATAAAACAGGACCATTTCATGTAAATCAGTTTTAGGTTTTCTTATATGCATATATTTAATTTTTTTTAATTTAAGAAATATTTAATAGCTAGTTAAACATGTACCCTAAAGAAATTTGCTGCACCAATTAAATGTTTTCTTTCATTGTAAAAATAATGTGTATATTTCATTTAATATACCAACATATTTTTAAATACTAATAAGGGCCTGGTTTATCTGCTCTAAATTAAGTGTTCATAATGAGGGAGGGCTATAAAATATGCTAAGAAATATCATTTATATTTTATGAGTGTTCATGTAATATTAGTACTTTTTTTCTCATACTCAACTTATCCATTAAGTAGAAGAGAATGTAATAAGGTTATTTGAATATAAAGTTTAATACTTATAATGATTAAAATTTAATACTATATAAGAGTTGTATCCTTATCATTCCTATTTTGTCATATAACTTAATTTCCATTGGAAAATACTTTTTGTATAGTCACTAAATGTTAAGGAAAGAAAAATGAATAATTTGAAGCTTTGCATATGTGTAGTTCTATATGACTCTTCATCAGTACAAACATTTGGTTCAAGATGATTAAACCTGGTTTAATTAAGGGAGAAAAAGTGAAATATTTCCACTTTCAACAAGTGAATGTGTCATAATCCAAATAACTCACAGACTTTAAACTGAATTTTTAGAATGTCTACTTCTCAAGTTTATTTTGAAATTACTGTTTTCCTTTAAAGATTAAAAGAATTAGTAGGAATATTGAGTACTATTCCATGTAAAAAAAGTAAACAAACATTCTATTATTAATTTTAGCTGTAAGTCAAGAAGATAAAAGGAATTTGAGACAATATTCCTACTTAGATAAGGAGAAATTTTTTCCTTGTTGTTGGTTAGAAAAACCTCAAACAAAATGAAATCAGCCATGGAAAAATTATCAGTGAAATCAGGTTGTGCAGACAGGCAATCTAGGTTAACACTGGGTAGATGGAAAAGGGTTTTATAATATTGAAATGGCACAGTGTATACAATTTGTTAAAATTCAAAGAAAAATTAAAATTTCATTCCATTTTTTCTCCATAATTTTCCTTTCATTTGCTAGTTCAGTATGACCAAAAGTTATGTTATGAAAATAGAGATGATCTTATTATAGAGGAGGTTCCTTATCAGATCCATTTGTGGTCTACAAAACTGTGTTGCTGTAGAGAAATCACAAGTCTCTTTTTACCACTGAATCAAATTCTTCTCCCAGGCTTGCACCCTGGAATGTGAAGGGAAACTGCCTTCTCTGAAAACCTGGGAAACCTGCAAAGAGCTCCTGCAGCTTTCCAAACTGGAGCTTCCTCAAGATGGCACCAGCGCCCTCCGAGAAAGCAGCAAGCAGGATGAGAACCACCTTCTAGCCAAAAAGTATGGGGGCTTCATGAAAAGGTATGGAGGCTTTATGAAGAAAATGGATGAGCTCTATCCTGTGGAGCCGGAAGATGAGGGAAATGGAGGAGAAATCATCGCTAAGAGATACGGTGGCTTCATGAAGAAGGATGCGGAAGAGGATGACACTCTGGGCAATTCCTCAGACCTGCTGAAAGAGCTCCTGGGAACCGGGGACAATCAAGAGAGTAACCACCACCAGGGGGTCAGTGATGATGAAGAAGTGAACAAGAGATATGGGGACTTCATGCGAAGCTTAAAGAGAAGCCCCCAACTAGAATACGAGGCCAAAGAGCTGCAGAAGCGATATGGGGGGTTCATGCGAAGAGTAGGTCGCCCAGAGTGGTGGATGGACTACCAGAAGAGGTATGGGGGCTTCCTGAAGCGCTTTGCTGATACTCTGCCCTCTGACGAAGAAGGTGAAGGTAACTCAAAAGAAGTTCCTGAGATGGAGAAAAGATATGGTGGCTTTATGAGATTTTAATATCTTCACCCATTGGTGACCCCAGGCTCCAGCAAATCTTCCTCTAACCCCCAGTGAGAGACTGCTTTGTTGGTTGTGTTTTATTGTCATGTGTTGCTTGCATTATATAATTGATTTTATTGTCTATGTAACTAACTATACAACCTGAAAGTATCATTTCAGGTTCTGTGTTCTTTTGAGAGTCTTAAACTCAGTATTGATCTAGTGCTATTATCTTGTTTTCAGACTAAGATAGTTTTTTGTTCACTTGTTCTTCCTTTTGACAAAACACCAATAAAAATGCTTACTTGTATATAGATATAATAAACCCTTCCCCCCAACTGCATAACATTCTTGCAGGTCTCTTCTTCGCCAAGGATATCAATTTGCCCATCGGTTTCCACAGCAAATCCTAAAGTCAGAGACAGAGAAGTCAAGTCCTTTTAACAGGTTCATCACTGACCACTTTCCCTTCCAAAAACTGAGACTACAAAAATATGTTTAACTTAATTCCCTATCTAGGCAATAGTAGAGAAATAATAACATTGGAATGAAATAAAATTTATTTCCACCTCAATTTCTAGGTATCAGCTAACCTGATCCAAGAGTTATAAAAACCCTATTCACTCACATATAAGGAAATCTGCATTTACATCCAGGTGTGTGTAACTCTTTTCTGCAGCATCGTATTTTAGGAGTTGGTAAGACATTAAAGATAATTCAGTTCCATTTTACAAATAAAGGAAGAAAAGCCAAGAAAGTTCAGTAGTTGGCCCAAGATTGCCTAGCAGTTGAAAGATAAAAATAGAATTTGTTCTTTATTCTATTTGTTCCCTACTTTGTTCCAAAGTATTTGTTCCCTAGCAATGTTCTATCCACTCCAATTCCCTACCCCCCATCTTGATAACTACAAAGAACTATATAATTTTTACCATTGTACACTACCATGCCACATCTATAGTGGGTTCTCCAATATCTGATGTATGATGGCATGAAAGAATAATGGTCACCAGTTCACAGGAAAAGTATTATGTTTTGTAAGGTAAATTCTCATGACAAGGGGAGATTTATGACAACTCCATATTATTAAGCCATTTGTGACAACATTCAGGTACAAAAGAGTCACATTTCTTCAACTACCTACTGTTACCTCATCAACTAAGTCATTCTTGCAACACCTTACCAACCCCCTCTTTTTTTTTTTTTCTTCAGAAGAAAAATGGAGAAAGAGTTTCTTTTCTGCAGCCCACCACTGTCTAAGCCCAGGAGCTCCATTCTGATGGAGGCAGCCCCACAGACTTGGGCAGCCAGTCCCTCTGAGCCCAGCCCTGCCAGGTTCCTGGGACATGCACGTGGCCATGAATTATTAGAAAATCCATACCCTGCTGATTGCGGGAGGTCCTTGCCATTCATTTAATGCTTCCTGATCCTTGGCAAACTATTTCTTTCAGGCATAAGAAAACCCTTCTTTTAAACTAGGCATCAAGTCATGTGAGTGATTGAAGCAGATCAGAAAGAAGGTGGAAAACAGCAGTTGGCCCTTGGAAATCTTTGTCAGGAGCAGTGACTATCAGACGTTGGAGATATTAGGTCTTCAATTAGCTTTAACTAATTGTTTGCCTTAGAATTGCCAGCCCAGTATTGTCACACTTTTGCAAAAAAAAATCTGAAACCAAAATTTCCATGATAATAACCCAAGTTTTTAATCTTGGCCGTTAGTTCCATTTTAAACAGTGTGGAACAAACAGAATACCTGCAGATTGCATTTGAGAAACATGGGGTAAGTTGTTTGGGAAAAAAAGAGAAGAAACTATTTAATTCTCTCCATAGAGCAAAGGATTTCCAAACCTTGGAAACAGGGATATAGCCTACATCCTGGAGATTGTGAAAATAAAAGTATTTTTCCTTCCTGATAAGCTGATACAATTATTATCCTATAATACAATATGATATATACACATGTCATATAATATGTTTGAGAAAATTATGCAATTTCACAATGCAATGCATTATCTTTCAAACCAGGCATAGTTATTATGTAGGAGCCCTTTCTATTTTGGGGTAACAGTGCAGACAAAACTAAAACATTTGGGTGGTTACAGACATATGCTGCCCCTCTTTTTCAATATGTGTCATCTCTGATCAGGAGGATATAGGTCTTCTGATAATACCCAGCCCAAGGGATGTCCAGAGTGGGACAGCGCCACTCATTCTTGCATTTTCACACCCCCATCATACCAGATTCACCACCTGAGATCCTAGAGGATGTGTTTAGTGAGCAAAGGAACAGAGGAGAGGGACAGGGAAACAGGAAAAGGGAAAATGACATGGCACAAGATGGCTCCTTCTCCTAGATGGTTGTGAGTCTGCCTGCTGCTTCCTGGGACAAGAGGTGAAGCACAACCAAGCCCAGGCTGACTTTCACAGTAAGTGAAGGCTGGACAGTTGTCCACAAAATGACTCCAGCTATAAAGACCTCCCTGTGTCTCCCACGCTGACCAGCATTTAGTCTAAAACTTCAGCATCAGAATTTTGTACCTCAAAATATTAAAATCTTTGATTTTTAAGAATTTCCTGTTTAAGTTCTGAAAGACATTTGACTCAAAGTCTCCTGGGAAGCTATTTTAAACACAGATGACTGGGCTCTGGCTGTGGAACTCTGACTATATGTAGCATGCACCCAACACAAGTGTTCTGAGAACCAGAGAAACAGGAAGAACATGAGTTAAAATAAGCCAACAACTAGAATACAAGGTTACATGGACTGGAGTCTAGGGTAAGATGAACTCTCAACCACTGCAGATTCAAGGATAAAGCTGGGTGTAGGGACAGAATAAATACTCAAGTTAACTGCAAAGGGCACTGCTCTCCATTCCTACCATTTCTTAGTACCAGACTCCCTCTGCTCCCCCACTCCACTGACTTACGCTTCCCCCAGTCTGACTTCTAGGCCTGAGTCCTGGTGTCTGGCTTCCTTCTAAAGCCATGTTGATAATGCATGAATTCTGGGGTCAGGCTATCTGGGTAAAATCCCAATTAGCTGTGATCTGAAACTATAGCTGCACACATACCTCAGCTGTGTCTCACCGGGTTGAGGCAAAAAGCAAACACCTTAAAATATACAATGAGCTCAAGCGTAGGTCCACACAGTCAGCACTTACAGGGTTAACCACCACTATTGCTCAGAATCCAATTCTTAGAGTTGGGTCTTGGGTTTTTCCCCATCCCAGCCTGTCTCACCTTGAGCATCTCAGGCCAGGTACATCTCTCCTGTGGGTTTTCAGGGATGAAGTACTGTCTGTAAGCTTCCATCTTGAGCAGAGCCTGAGAGGGCACTGAGAGAGGTTTCCTCTTCTGAGGGTTATGTCTCACAATGGAGAAACTATTTCTCAAGTCTCTTCATACCTTCATACTCATCTTCACTTTTCCATTTGTACTACAAATGTGCCAGGGTTATATAATGAAAAAGCTATTGAAAAATAAAAGGCATAAATAATTCTAGCCTTGAACCACAGAGTTTCTTCATAGAGGTAGAGGAAAAGTGTATAGTTTTAAATACTTTGAATATTAATGGGGCATTTTCCTTAAAATGTATATAAACACCCCTCATGAATTAATTCAATTATTCAACAAGTAGTGGAGCTGGTCTTGTGAGTACCTGGTGAAGAATGTTAGAGACTGGGAACCATGAGTTCAGTGCCCTGAAATGGGAGCATGTGAACAACTCCCAGGAGACTTAGGCAGTCTAATGGAGGCAGTGGAAAGGGCTTTAAGTTTTGTTCTAAATAAGACAGAAAGTGATTTGAGGTCGAGAGAAGGCAAGAGGCAAAATAAGCTGACAAGTTGGAACCTCACTGGTTTGTTTTCATATAGAGCAATTTCCTAACTCCTCATTCTCTTGAGGGAAAAATGTATCTGTCATCATTTTGTCATCAAAGCTCTTGATTTACCTAGGGAGAATAAAGTTATATAAAACTCTCAGGGTTTAATAATAAAAATGCAATAAATAAGTTTACTTTATTAATCCCTACACCAACAATCAGGACTTACAATGCTCACTCATTGCTTGAAAAATGAAAAACAAAGAAACAAAACATGTGTTTATATTATCAACCAAGAACTTGGCCCTTCATGAGAGCCTTGGCTAATTGAGGATTTTTGTGATTCTAAATGAACTTCATCAGTATTCGTTCTATTTCTTTGAAGAATGTCATTGAGATTTTTATTGGAATAGCGTCAAATCTGTAAATTGCTTTTGGTATTATGACCATTTTGCTAATGTTAATTCTTCCAATCCATGAGCAGGGGATGTCTTTCCAAAGCTTTCCTGACCAAAAAGGAGAATGGCAGTATCACCCTCCCAGACCTCAAGCTATACTGCAAAGCCATAATAATTAAAACTACATGGTACTAGAACAAAAATAGACACACAGATCAATGGAATCAATAGAGAACCCATAAATCAATCCATATATATATGGACAATTAATCTTTGATAAAGGTGCAAAGAACATTCAGTGGAACAAGGACAGTTTGTTCAACAAATGGTGCTGGGAAAACTGGACGACTACATGCAGAAAAATGAAACTAGACTACTACCTCACACCATGCACATAAACTAATTTAAAATGGATAATAGACTTGGACATAAGACCTGAAAACAGGGCCTCCCTGGTGGTGCAGCGGTTGGGCACTGCGCTGTGGAGCTGTTGGCAGCAGCAACAAGAGTTCAACACCCAGCCAGGGAGATTCCCACATGGTGCGGCAGACCTCTCCTGCCTTGCCCGCTGCTCCCCTCAGCAGTGTGTTTCTGTCGATCTGCCTGTTCTGCTCCCCACTCTGTCTCTGTCTCTGGTGAACCCTCTCACTGCCCCATGCCTCTGGTCTGTACCCCAGCTTGTATGCATAAATAAATAAATCTTTAAAAAAAGACCTGAAAACATAAAATATATAGAAGAAAACAGAGGCAAAATAATACATGACATACATCTTAGTAACATTTTTAAAGACACATCCCCCAAAGCAAAGATAGTGAAGGAAAAGATAAATAGCTGGGATTACATCAAACTAAAAAGCTTCTGTACAGCAAAAGAGACATTAATCAAAACAAAGAAACAGTCTACTGACTGGGAAAAAATTTTTCATTCCATACAACAGACAAGGGACTGATCACAAAAATCTACAAAGAACTAAATTGACGCAACAAAAACAAAGCAAAAACTCCAGTCAAAAAATGGGCAGAAGAACTTAAAAGACACTTTTCCAAAGAAGAAATGCAAATGGCCAACAGGTATATGAAAAAATGTTCAGCATCCCTCATAGTCAGGGAAATGCAAATAAAAACCACAATGAGATACCACCTTACACCAGCAAGAACAGCATGTATTTAAAAAAAAAAAACAAAAACAGGGAACAACCAATGTTGGTGAGGATATGGAGAAAAAGAAACTCTCCTACACTGCTGGTGGGAATGCAAACAGGTCCAACCACTATGGAAAGCTGTATGGTGATTCCTCAAATTGCTAAAAATGGAGCTCCCATAGGACCTAGTAAACCACTTCTGGGAATCTACCCAAAGGACACAAAAACATTAATCCAAAAAGATAAATGCACCCATATGTTTATTGCAGCACTGTTTACAATAGCTAAAATAGGGAAACAACCCAGATACTCAAAAATAGATGGTTGGATCAAGAAGATGTGGTACATATACACCGTGGAATACTACACAGCACTCAAAAAGATAAACATATTCAATTTGCAGCAACATGGATGGAGCTAGAAGGAATCATGCTCAGTGAAATAAGCCAGAAAGAAAGAGAAAAATATTGAATGGGTTCACTTATAACAGGAATATAGGTGAACCAAATAAAAAGAGACATTCAGCAAGGGAGGGGGAGGATAAGGGCTCAAAAAGGGGGAGAAAAGAGCACAAGGGACTATGGCGATGGTGCCTGGGTGAATCAGTGGTGGTAACCTACGGGGAAGACACAATAATGTGAAAGATATGAATAAAAGGAAAAAAAGGGGACTTGTCCCTTGCTGCAAGAAACATACGGTGCGTGTATCTTTTTGGATTCCTTTAGCAAGGAATAGACAGTTTCTAGGTTTTATTGATTTCATAACTGAGTGGTTTCAAGGACCTACCTCATTCCAGATCTTGCAAAAAGACATCAACTTTCTACAGTGACCAGGTATTCAACTTGTCAAAGGAACCAATAAATGTCCTGAATGAACTCCATCCCCTTCTCCACACCAGTAACATCTCAGGTGCCAAGAACAACTGACACCATGTCATGAATCTGACTTGATGAAAGGGAAGATGGCTGCTGAGAACCAGGACCAGAAATAAGCCTCAGTACTGGCATGACACTGAACAAATATGCTATCACTTGCTTGTTTTTCCAGTTTGACTGGCACCTTGGTGCCTCAGTACAGATGTTGGTGCTGGTAGAGTCAATCAATGAATCCTCTCACTCCCTCTTCCCTCTCTTTCCCTCGCTCTCTTGTAAATAATTTTTTTTTAAATTTCTCTCTGTGTGTCTGTTTTGGGGTCTTTTCCCCAGTTCTTAAGAGCATTTTTCCTTGGGTTCACCCTGTAGCAGCCTCAACCTTGGGGAATGACATTTCTTATTGTTTCCTTCTATCATGACTTTTGGAGAACTCCAGGGTTTCTGGTTCACCGTCTCTCCAATGGCAACTTGCCTCCCCCCATTTTGGTATCAATCTAGAAAAGAAATTGGAAGGGATAAAGGATTGCAAATATGAGCTGAAATAGCCAACCTTCCAGAAGTCTTCTTTCAATACCAATTAAGTATAAGGCTAGTACTTTTTGGATATAAAAGGGGTTAAGAATTGAGGAGAGGTCAACTTCATATTTGAAAAAAGTATTAAGGAGACAGAAAACTAAATAAATTCTTCTTTTTTAAATAAATATTCTATTTATTTACTTTTGTTATTCATATATTTTACATTATTGTGTGTTCCCCATAGGTTACCCATCACCTGTTCACCCGTGAAGCCATCACCATATTCCCTTGTGCTCCCCTCTTCCCCTCTCTTGAGCCCTTACTCTCCCCTCCTCCCCTGCTGAATGTCACATTCTTGTTTGGTTCCCCTATATTCCTGTTATAAGTGAAACGATTCGATATTTTTCTTTTTCTTTCTGGCTTATTTCATGATCATGATCCCTTCTAGTTCCATCCATGTTGCTGCATATTGCATGTGTTTGTCTTTTTTGAATGCTGAATAGTATTCCATTGTGTATATGTACCATATCTTCTTGATCCAGTCATCTATTTTTGGGAATCTGGGTTGTTTCCATACCTTAGCTATTGTGAACAGTGCTGCAATAAACATGCGGGTGCATGTATCCTTTTGGATTAGTGTTTTTGTGTCCTTTGGGTAGATTCCCAGAAGTGGTATTGCTGGGTCATATGGAAGCTCCATTTCTAGCAATTTAGGAAATGCCACACAGCTTTCCATAGTGACTGGACCAATTTGCATTCCCACCAACAGTGTAGGAGAGTTCCTTTTTCTCCACATCCTCGCCAACATTTGTTGTTACCTGTTTTTTTTAATGTTTGTCATTCTCACTGGTGTGAGGTAGTATCTCATTGTGGTTTTAATTTGCATTTTCCTGATTATAAGTGATGTTGAACATTTTTTCATATACCTGTTGGCCATTTGCTTTTCTTCTTTGGAAAAGTGTCTTTTTAGCTCTCTGCCCATTTTTTGACTGGATTGCTGACTATATTTTTGTTGAGTTGTGTGAGCCCTTCGTAGATTTTTGTTATCAGTCCTTTATTGGTTGTATTGTGTGCAAAGATCTTCTCCCAATTAGTAGAGTGTCTGTTTGTTTTGGTTATTGTTTCTTTTGCTGTACAGAAGCTTTTTAGCTTGATGTAGTCCCAGCTATTTATCTTTTCTTTTACTTCCTTTGCTATGAGGGAAGTGTTTTTAAAGATTTTGCTGAGATGTATGTCATGTAGAGTTTTGCCTATATTTTCTTCTATAAATTTTATAGTTTGAGGTCTTATCTCCAGATCTTTTATCCATTTTAAGTTGGTTTTTGTGCATGGTGTGAGATAGTAGTCTATCTTCATTTTTTTTGCATGTAGCAGTCCAGTTTTCCCAACACCATTTATTGAACAAGTTAACCTTGTTCCATTGCATATTCTTTGCTCCTTTGTCAAAGATTAGTTGTCCATAAATATGTGGATTTATTTCTGAGTGGTCTATTCTATTCCATTGGTCTGTGTGTCTGTTTTTGCTCCAGTACAATTCTGGTTTAATTATTATGGCTTTGTAGTATAGTTTGAAATCAGGAAGTGTAATGCCTCCATTTATATTCTTTTTAGTGAGAGCTTTAGCTATTAGAGGTTTTTTGTGGTTCCATATGAATTTCAACAATATCCGTTCTGTATCTTGGAAGAATGTCATTGAGATTTTTATTGGAATAACATTGAATATGTAGATTGCTTGTGGTAGGATGGCCATTTTGATAATGTTAATTCTTCCAATCCATGAGCAGGGATGTCTTTCCAGTTTTTTGTGTCCACCTCTTTTCTTTTCTTTTTTTTTTAATTTTTTTAAATATATATTTTTATTGTTTTTTATGTCTTTTACATTTTCTATTCCCCTTGGGTAGCCCACCACCAATTCACCCGTGATCTATCTCCATGGTCCCTGGTGTTCTTTCTATTCCATTTTGTGCCCTTCTCCTACCCTCCCCCCGCCCCCCCCCCAAATATGAGTGTCTCTCTCGTATTTGGTTTCCTTATAATCCTGTTATAAGTGAAACCATTCGATATTTTTCTTTTTCTTTCTGGCTTATTTCAGTGAGTATGATCCCCTCTAATTCCATCCATGTCGCTGCAAATTGCATGTGTTTATCTTCTTTGAATGCTGAATAGTATTCCATTGTGTATGTATACCACATCTTCTTGATCCAATCATCTATTTTTGGACATCTGGGTTGCTTCCATACCTTTGCTATTGTGAACAGTGCCACAATGAACATATGGGTGCATGTATCCTTTCGGATTAGTGGTTTGTGTCCTTTGGGTAAATTCCCAAAAGTGGGATTGCTGGGTCATATGGAAGCTCCATGTTTAGTAGTTTGAGGAATCGCCATACAGCTTTCCATAGTGGTTGGACCAGTTCACATTCCCACCAGCAGTGTAGAAGAGTTCCTTTTTCTCCACATCCTTTCCAGCATTTGTTGTTGCCTGTATTTTTAATGTGCGCCATCCTCACAGGTGTGAGGTGGTATCTTATAGTGGTTTTGATTTGCATTTGCTTGATTATAAGTGATGTTGAGCATTTTTTCATGTATCTGTTGGCCATTTGATTTTCTTCTTTGGAGAAGTGCCTTTTGAGCTCTTCTGCCCATTTTTTACTGGGTTATTGGCTTTGTTTATATTGAGTTGTGTGAGTTCCTTGTAAATTTTTGTTATCAGTCCTTTATCAGATGCACTGTGTGCAAAGATCTTTTCCCAGTTGGTAGGGTGTCTGTTAGTTTTGGTTAATGTCTCTTTTGCTGTACAGAAGCTTTTTATTTTGATGTAATCCCATCTGTTTATCTTGTCTTTCACTTCCTTCTCTTTGAGAGACGTGTCTTTCAAGATTTTGCTGAGATGTATGTCGTGTACAGTTTTGCCTATATATTCTTCTATACATTTTATGGTTTCAGGTCTTACATCCAGGTGTTTTATTTATTTTGAGTTGACTTTTGTGCAGGGTGTGAAGTGGTAGTCTAGCTTCATTTTTTTGCATGTGGCTGTCCGTTTTCCCAGCACCATTAATGAATAGACTGTCCTTGTTCCACTGCATTTTCTTTGCTCCTGTCAAAGATTAGTTGTTCATAGGTATGTGGCTTCAATTCTGGGTATTCTATTGGGTTCCATTGGTCTTTGTGTCTGTTTTTGTTCCCGTACCATGCGGTTTAATTATTACGGCTTTGTAGTATAGTTTGAAATCAAGGAGTGAAATTCCTCCATTTTCTTTCCTTTTAGTTAGTGGGGCTTTAGCTATGTGAGGTTTTTTGTGGTTCCATATGAATTTCATCAGTAGGCGATCTGTTTCTTTGAAGAATGTCATTGAGATTTTTATTGGAATAGCATTGAATCTGTAAATTGCTTTTGGTAGGATTGCCATTTTGATAATGTTAATCCTTTCAATCCACGAGCAAGGGATGCCTTTCCATCTTCTTGTGTCTTCTTCTATTTCTTTCAACAGAGTTTTGTAGTTTTCTTTGTGTAAGTCCTTTATGTCTTTTGTTAGATTTATTCCCAGATATTTGATTTCTTTGGTTTTGATTTTGAAGGGGATGGATTTCTTAATTTCTTCTTCTTCAGATTGGGTGTTTGCATAGAGGAAGGCTACTGATTTTTGTGCATTGATTTTGTATCCAGCTACTTTACTGAACTGGTCTATTATTTTGAGTAGTTTTTCTATGGAGTTTTTAGGGGTTTGTATATATATAATCATATCATCTACAAATAGAGACAGTTTAATTTCTTCTTTTCCTATTTGGATCCCTTGAATGTCTTTCTCTTGTCTAATTGCTCTGGCTAGGACTTCCAGTATTATATTGAAAAGTAATGGTGAGAGTGGACAACCTTGCCTTGTTCCTGATCTTAGGGGAAAGGCCTTCAGCTTCTCACGGTTGAGGATAATATTGGCCATGAGTTTTTTGTAAATGGCTTTTATTATGTTGAGGTATGTTCCTTCTATCCCAAGGATTTCAAGGGCTTTTATCATAAATGGGGGTTGCACTTTGTCAAATGCTTTCTCAGCTTCTACTGATATGATCATATGGTCTTTATTTTTCTTTTTGTTGATGTGTTGGATTACATTGATTGATTTTCGGATGTTGAACCATCCTTTTGTCCCTGTAATAAATCCCACTTGGTCGTGGTGTATTACCTTTTGGATGCATTGTTGGATCTTGTTGGCCAAGATTTTGTTAAATGTTTTTGCTTCAGTATTCATTAGGGTGATTGGTCTGCAGTTTTCTTTTTTTGTATTGTCTTTGTCTGGTTTTGGTATTAGAATAATATTTGCTTCATAGAATGTGTTTGGTAGTACTCCTTCCTTCTCGATTTTTTGAAAGAGTTTGTGTAGTATAGGGACTATTTAGTTTTTGAATTTTGGTAGAATTCATTTGTGAAACCATCTGGTCCTGGGCTTTTGTTTTGGGGGAGGTTTTTAATTACTGTTTCAATTTCACTACTTGTGATTGGTCTGTTTAGGTGTTCTATATCTTCTTTGTCTAGTTTTGGGTGATTGTATAGTTTTAGGAATTTGTCCATATCTTCTAGGTTGTTATACTTGTTTCCATATAGCTGTTTATAGTAATCTCGATTATTTTTTTTAATTTTTGCTGTGTCCATTGTGATTTCTCCTCTTTCATTTATGATCCTATTTATTTGTGTTTTCTCTCGTTTTTTCTTTGTAAGCCTGGCTAGTGGTTTGTCTATTTTGTTTATTTTTTCAAAGAACCAACTTTTGGTTTTGTTAATCTTCTGGATTGTTTTTTTGATTTCCATTTCATTTAGTTCTGCTTTGATTTTTATTATTTCCTTTCTTAAACTGTCTTTTGGGGTTTTTTGTTGGTCATTTTCTAGTTCTTTGAGATGTGAAATTAAATTGTTTCTTTGGGTTGTTCCTAGTTTCTTGATGTGAGCTTGTAATGCTATATATTTTCCTCTTATTACTGCTTTTGCTGTGTCCCAGACCTTGAAATTTGTGTCCTCGTTGTCATTCAGTTCTAGGTATTTTTTAATTTCTTCTTTGATCTCTTCGTTGATCCATTGGTTTTCCAGTAATGTGGGTTTCAGTCTACATGAGGTAAGGAGGTTTCTTTTTTTGCTTTCTATGATTTATTTCCAGTTTGACTCCCTTATGATCAGAGAAGAAGGATGGTACGATTTTGATCTTAGTGAATCTGTTGAGGTTTGTTTTGTGGACTAATATGTGATTGATCCTGGAGTATGTTCTGTGCGCACTTAAGAAAAATGTGTATTCAATTTTTGGGGGTTGAAGTGATCGAGAGATATCTGTTAATCCCATGTGGTCTAGGTCCTTATTTAGAGCTTTAATGCCCTTGGTTATTTTTTGTCTTCTTGATCTGTCCAATAGAGAAAGTGGGGTGTTGAAGTCTCCTACTATACGTATTTTTTTAATGTCTGTTTTTCAGGGATGATAATAATTGTCTGGTATATTTTGGTGCTCCTTCATTTGGGGAGTATATGTTGATGATTGTTATATCCTCCTGTTTTATTGTCCCCTTTATCATGATGTAGTGACCAGCTTTGTCTTTTTTTACCGTCTCAAGTTTGAAGTCTATTTTATCTGATATAAATATAGCTGTTCCTGCCTTCTGTCTTGGTCCTTTTGCTTGTAGGATTGTTTTCCATCCTTTAACTACTAATCTCTATTTATCTTTCTCAATTAAATGTGTTTCTTGTAGACAGCAGAAGGTTGGGTTCTGTTTTTTGATCCATCCTGCTATGATGTGTCTTTTAATTGGTGTGTTTAGTCCATTTACATTTAGAGATAATATTGATATACTGCCATACATATTTGTCTTTTTGCTTACCTTTTTGTTATTCTAATCCTTACCGTATTCTGTACTTTCTGGTATTTCCTCTGTTGGTTTTGTCTTCATGGTTTCTTGTAGTATGTTTTGGAGTGGGAGTTTGATAGTGATGAATTTCTGTTTTTTCTGTTTGTCGGAGAAGGTCCATGTTTTTTCTTCATAGAGGAATGAGAGCTTTGCAGGGTAGAGTATTCTTGGTTGACATTTGTTGGCATGTAGTGTGTTATATATGTCCCTCCAATCTCTTCTTGCCTGTAGTGTTTCTTCAGAGAAATCTGATGTCAGCCTGATTGGCTTTCTTTTATAGGTTGTTTCTTTGCCCTCATCATTTTCAATGTATTTTTCTTGTCTTGAATTCTCGATAGTTTTACTATCATATGTCTTGCTGTTTTTTTTTTTCTTTCGTTGTAATAATATGGAGATCGTCTGGCTTCCTGTATGTCAATTTTTCTTTCCTTTTTCATGTTTGGGAAGTTCTCTTCAATTATCCCCTTGAGAAGTTTCTCTGTTCTTTTGTCTCTCTCTTCTCCTTCTGTGATTCCTATGATTCTGATGTTTCCTTTTTTCACAGTTGCAGATAGTTCTCAAAGCTTTTCCTCATTCTTTTTTCTTTGTTTTTCTCTTTCCTTTTCTGCCTTGATTCTGTTAGTATCTTCATCTTCCAGAATGCTTATTCTTCCCTGCATATCCTTTAATTCACTTTTCTGGCTTTCCCTGGATTTCTTTAACTCCTCTACTAATGTTTTTGAATCTTCTATTTCCTTCAATTTCTTTTTTATGGATTCGTTCTCATTCTTCAGTTCTTTTAAATCTTCCAGTTCCTTCAATTTCTTCTTTATGGATTCATTCTCATTCTTCAGTTCTTTGTTCTTTTCATTTAATTCTATCAATTTTTTTGTGATGGCTATTTTGAAGTCTTTATCTGTCAGGTGGATGTAATCCTCTATGTCCATATTAATGGGTTCTGGAGAGGGATTTTCTTTTTGTGGTGTATTGTTTTGAGGGTCATTTGTGACTTTTTTCTTTCCCGTTGTTGGTTTTCTGCTTTGCTCTGTTCATTGCTTTCCACTGGTGCTGGCGGGCATGACTCCTGGTTTTACTTGCTCAGGAGTGTTTGTGGTTCCCTAGTGTCTGAGTCGCCTTGGCTGTGGCTGGGTATGTTCTGGATTTTCTTATTTTTCTTTGTTGATTTTTTGTTTCTCGTGGCATGTCTCCAGTGTGTTTCCGGTTCTGAGTTGAATTATAGAATATGAAGTGGTGGTTTGTAGTAAAAAAAAAAAAAAAAAAAAAAAAAAAAAAAAAGAAAGAAAAGAGAAAAGAGAGAAAGAAGAAAAAAAAAGAGGAGAGGAAAGAAAAGGGGAATGAAGATGAACAAAAGTAGGAATGAAGGACCAAGAGAAAAAGGTAGGTAGGTTAAAAGTAAAAAAATAATAATAATAATAATAACAATAATAATAAATAATAATAATAAATAAAGTATTGGGGAGATGTGAATTTGAAGTCCTGTAGTCCTTTTGCTCTTAGGTTCTAGGGTTTCTGGTTAGGCCCCCTGCTGGGGTTCAACCCCCCTCCTTTCCTGTGACAGATGTTGTTGTCTTTCTATTGCTGCTGTCATTAGTCCTTGCTGGGAGTCTTTCTATTCTTTCTCCCCACCCCCTTCTTTTTTTTTTTTTTCCTTTTCTCCAGTGTTTGCCTGGAGTTATTCCTGCCCCTGGGGTTATGTCTGGTGGGGAGGGGTTGGGAGCTCCTGGTCTTAGTTTCTTTTCTGCTGCTTGGGCCCTGCTACTCCATGAAGGGGTGCAGGGGTGAAGGCTGTGGGTGGCTGTTGATAAGTGTTTCACCTCCCCTAGTTTCTGGGGTGCCAGTGTGCAGCCACCTAGAAGTTGGGGGTGTGGCAAGTGCTGGGCCGTGTTTACCACCTGCTGAGGTCTTTTTTTTTTTTTTGCTGCCCTCTGGGTGCCAAGATGCTGACACTTTGCAGGGGAGGGTATGGTCAGAGATAGTTTCAGCAGGAGCCTCTACCCCACCCCACAGGTATGGGAGGGGTTTGGGGGCCTTTCAGTCAATAGTTCTTAATCGCCACCCCTCCCATCAGCTTGGGATCAAATTGCAGTCAAAGGCCCAAACTGATTGAGGTGGTCTTCCGGCCAAACCAGTTTTTCTGGCCAATTTATCACCTAGCAACCAGTGGGGGATGTTTCTTGCTTGGACTTTCTCCCCTTTAAGATGTTACCTCGCCCCAGGTGGGGGATGGGACACAGTGACCCTCCCACTTTCCTGCTCTTCAGGGCTGCCACGCAGGGAAGAGAGGGGGACCCTAGGGTGGGGGAGTGGGGGTCATGCTCCCAGTCGGCTGGCTGGAGCCCTCCGACCTCATCGCAGTTTCTAACCTTGTATTCAGTGGCTCTCAGGGGAAGCCAGTTTGCCCACCTCTCCTTGCTGCTGTTCCTCTGTGTGGGGTCCGATGTCTTTTCTCTTCTCTTTGCTCTGACTCTTCGGTTTATTTTTAAAGTCTACAGCACCCCCGGGGTTGATTGTATTGTGTAGGGTATCCGGTTCTCTTCGAGTCAGCTCTCAAAGTTAGGGATATTTTTCTCCATAAATCGATTTTTTGTGGGAAAGCCTAATCCTAGCCGTCTGTTTACCGCCATGTTTTGGGGGCATCAGCTCCTCTTTTCTTTTAAGAGTGTCTTGTAGTTTTCTTTGTATAAGTCCTTTACCTCTTTTGTTAGGTTTATTCCCAGGTACTTGATTTTTTTGGTTTTGATTTTGAAGGGGATAATTCTCTTAATTTCTTCTTCTTCAGACTGAGTGTTTGCATATAGAAAGGCTACTGATTTTTGTGCATTGATTTTGTGTCCTGCTACGTTACAGAATTGGTCTATAGTTTTGAGTAGTTTTTCTATGGAGTTTGTAGGATTCTCTATGTATATAATCATATCATCTGCAAATAGTGACAATTTAATTTCTTCCTTCCCTATTTGCATTCCTTGTACGTTTTTCTCTTGTCTTATTGCTCTCGCTAGGACTTCAAGTATTATATTGAAAAGCAATAGTGACAGTGGACATCCTTGTCTTGTTCCTGATTTTAGGGGAAAGGCTTTCAGCTTCTCACCATTGAGGATAATAGTGGCTGTGGGTTTGTCGTATATGGCTTTTATTATGTTAAGAAACGTTCCTTCTATCCCAAGGATTTCAAAGGCCTTAATCATGAATGGGTGTTACACTTTGTCAAATGCTTTCTCAGCATCTATTGATATGATCATATGGTTTTTATTTTTCTCTTTTTGTTGATGTGTTGGATTACACTGATTGATTTTCAGATGTTGAACCATCCTTGTGCTCCTGGAATAAATCCCACTTGGTCATGGTGTATTATCTTTTGGATGCATTGTTGGATCCTGTTGGCTAAGATTTTGTTGAATATTTTTGCATCAGTGTTCATTAGAGAGATTGGTCTGTAGTTTTCTTTTTTTGTGATGTCTTTGTTTGGTTTTGGTATTAGTGTTTTGTAGGCTTCATAGAACATGTTTGGTAATATTCCTTCCTTCTCAATTATTTGAAAGAGTTTGTGTAAGATAGGGACTAGTTCATTTTTAAACGTTTGGTAGAATTTGTTTAAGAAACCATCTGGTCCTGGGCTTTTGTTTTTGGGGAGGGTTTTGATTACTGTTTCTATTCCGTGGCTTGAGATTGGCCTGTTTAGGTGTTCTATATCTTCTTTACCTATATTGGGTGGCTGTGTAGTTTCAGGAATTTGTCCATTTCCTCTAAGTTGTTGAACTTGTTTCCATATAGCTGTTTATGATAATCTCTGATTATTCTTTTGATTTCTGCTGTGTCTGTTGTAATTTCTCCTTTTCATTTCTTATCCTGTTTATTTGTGTGTTCTCCCATTTTTTCTTTGTAAGCCTGGCTAGAGGTTTGTCTATTTTGTTTATTTTTTCGAAGAACCAGCTTTTGGTTTTGTTGATCTTCTGTATTGTTTTTTTGATTTCCATTTCATTTATTTCTTTGATTTTTATTATTTCGTTTTTTATACTGGCTTTTGGGGTTTTCTGTTGTTCTTTTTCCAGTTCTTTGAGGTGGGAGATTAGATTGTTTCTTTGAGTTGTTTCTTGTTTCTTGATGTATGCCTGTATTGCTATGTATTTCCCTCTTAATACTGCTTTTGCTGTGTCCCAAACGTTCTGGAAAGTTCTGTCTTCTTTGTCATTCATTTCTAGGTATTTTTTAATTTCTTCTTTTATCTCCTCATTGGTCCAATGGTCTTCGAGCAGCGTGGGTTTCAATCTCCATGATGTAAAAGGGTTCCATTTTTTCTTTTCATGGTTCATTTCTAGTTTGATGGCTTTATGATTGGAGAAGATAGTAGGTATGATTTTGATGTCTGTGTATCTGTTGAGGTTTGTTTTGTGACCTAGTATGTGATCAATCCTGGAGTATGATACATGTGCACTTGAAGAGAATGTGTATTCAGATTTTGCGGGGCGCAGTGCCCTATAGATATCTGTTAAGCCCATGTGGTCTAGGTCCTTATTTAGAGCTTTAGTGTCCTTGGTTATTTTTTGTCTTGTTGATCTGTCCAATAGTGAAAGTGGGGTGTTGAAGTCTCCTACTCTGTGTGTATTTTCTCTGTTGTCTGTTTTCAGAGATGATAATAATTGTCTTATATATTTTAGTGCTCCTTCATTTAGGGAGTATATGTTGATGAGGGTTATATAATCTTGCTGAATTGTCCCCTTTATCATGATGTAGTGACTATATATGTCTCTTTATACCTTTTTTAGTTTGAAGTTTATTTTATCTGATATAAGTATCTCTGTCCCTGACTTCTTTTCAGGTCCATTTGCATGTAGGATTGTTTTCCAACCTTTTACTTTCAGTCTGTGTTTATCTTTTGTGGCTAAATGTGTTTCCTGTAGACAATAGAAGGTTGGATCCTGTTTTTGATTTATTTTGCTACTCTGTGCCTTTTTATTGATGAGTTTAGTCCATTTATATTTAGAATTAACCCTTTGCACTTGAAGTTTTTTTCACGTGGGTGAACCAGCCATTTGAGACGATTTCAGCTATATTAGAGAAGCATTTTACAGGTACTTTGAAATCATGTTATACTCAAACAAACGTATACAAATAATAAAATTTCACCAATTTATTTATTTTTACATTGAAAACAACAAAATCTGTTAAATATTACACTCTGTAATTAGTTTTTGTGTGATATTTAGTCAAACAATCCCCAAGATGCAGCCTGGTTTGTCAGGACACGTATCACAATGCTAAGCTGAGATTAACTAATCTAAGCTAAGTATTGGCTAAGGAGGCAGGCCGAGTCTGGTCCATGAAAGTAATTGCGATAAGAATATCTTATTACACATCGGAAATAAACATATTGACTTCCAAACTGCTTGGGCGCCCTAGCTTTGCCACTTGAGCCGATGCATTAAACCGCCAGGGGCCATAGCAGCACCGCTCTAGTGGACGCATTAAACTGCCGGGCACCGTAGCGGCGCCACTCGAGTGCAAAGGGTTAATATTGATACATTGGCATCTATATTTTATTTGTCTTTTGTGGTTTTATTCCTTGTCTTATTCTGGTCTTTTTCATTACTTTTTCAATACTTCTTATAGTATTGTTTGTAGTAGGGGTTTAGTCATGACGAATTGCTGGAGACTCTGTTTGTCTGGGAAGATCCTTATCCTTTCTTCGTAGAGGAAGGAGAGCTTTGTGGGATAAAGTATTCTTGGTTGGCATTTATTGTCTTGGAGTTTGTTGAATATGTCTCTCCGTTCTCTCCTTGCCCATAGCGTTTCTTCAGAGAAGTCAGATGACATCCTGATTGGTTTTCCTTTATAAGTTATTGTTTCCTCCCCTTTGCCAGCTTCAATATTTTTTCCTTGTCCTGTATTTTTGTGAGTTTAACTATTATGTGCCTAGGTGTAGGTCTAGCATCGTGGTGATTTGAAGTTCTTCTTGCTTCTTGAATGCCTATTTTCATACTTGGGAAGTTTTCTTCTGTCACCTCCTTAAATAGTTTCTCTGCCCCTTGGTCCCTCCCCTCTCCTTCTGGGATTCCTATAACTCTTATGTTTCCTTTCTTCATGGTGTCAGATAGATCTTGTATTGTTTTTTCATTCTTTCCCCTTCGTGTTTCTATTTTCTTTTCCCTTTTGGATCTTTTAATATTTGCATCTTCGAGATCGCTAATGCGGTCTTCCATTTCATTGATTCTGCTTTTATCGCTTTTCCCGGAGATCTTTAATTCTTCCATTAAGCTCTTATTCTCCTTCTTTAGGGTCTCAATTTCATTCTTTAGATGTTTAATTATTTTTTCCATTTCTTTCTTTTCCTTTATCATGATTTCCTTAATCATGATTCTAAATTCTTTATCTGTCAGAGAGAGAAGTTCTTCCATGTCATTGTCAATGAGTTTTGGTGCTTGATTTTCTTTTTGTTCCGTGTCCTTTCCCTGAGGGCTTGCTTGGTTGTTTGTATTTTTCCTTCTCCCTGTTTGTCTTCTGATTTGTTGTAAGTGTTGGGAGATTGTGGCACTGGTATTGGCAGGCATCTCTTTGGGTGCTCCTTCTTGGATGTTGGGGGGTGGTGATCTAACCAATTCTGATCCTGTTAGGCCAAACCCCTACTGGGTAGTGATGCTGTGGATATGTTAATGGATGTTGTCCTTAGGGATCCTCCTCCTCTGTTTTAACCTGAAGGGTCAGGAGGGTGGTTGTGTGGTCACGGGCTTTCAGAAGTGGTGTATGGGTCATGCTTACCTGGTGGTCGTATTCGTTGGTGGTCCCAGTGCCAGCTCCACTCAGTTCCAAGAACCCCAGTACTGAGGCCTGTGGCTGGTTTGCACTAGATCTTGCAGGTTAGGTAGAATAACTACTTAAGATTTTTTTTAGTGGTTCCTTCTGAGATGGTAGTTGCAGGTTTAAATTAGGAGGTATTCCTAGAGAGATTAGTGTAAAACAAAATGAAGCATATTGCGGCTATAGAAAGTCTAACGGGGAAGAAATGGAGAGGAGAGGACGAAAAGTGGAAAGAAAGAAGAAAAAAGAATGGGCAGGGAGAAAGATGGAGATAAAATAAGACACTACTAAAGTAGAAGAGTAAAGGGGGAAAAAAGAGAAAATATTGAAGGGGGGGGTTCTTCCTAGAGAGATTCATGTGAGATGAAATGAAGCTTATTGTGACTGAAATAGATGTAATAGAAGATGGAGAAAGAAGAGGAAGAGGGGTGAAGATAAAGAAGAAAGGAAAACGTTTATTGAATAGACTGTCCTTGTTCCACTGCATTTTCTTTGTTCCTTTGTTGAAGATTAGTTATTCATATATATGTGGCTTTAATTCTGGGTATTCTATTCGGTTCCATTGGTCTTTGTGTCTGTTTTTGTTCCAGTACCATGCTGTTTTAGTTATTACAGCTTTGTACTATAGTTTGAAATCAGGGAGTGAAATTCCTCCATTTTCTTTCTTTTTAGTCAGGAGGGCTTTCCATACAAACCAGCAATACCAATTTTGGGAATCTACCCAAAGGACACAAAAACACTAATCCAAAAGGATACATGCACCCGTATGTTCATTGCGGCACTGTTCACAATAGCAAAGGTATGGAAGCAACCCAGATGTCCAAAAATAGATGACTGGATCAAGAAGATGTGATACATGCACACAATGGAATACTATTCAGCATTCAAAGAAGATAAACACATGCAATTTGCAGCGACATGGATGGAATTAGAGGGGCTCATACTCAGCGGAACAAGCCAGAAAGAAAGAGAAAAATATCAAATGGTTTCACTTATAACAGGACTATAGGGAAACCAAATAGGAGAGACACTTGGGGGGTGGGGGAGGGAGAGGATAAGGGCACAAAATGGAGTAGAAAAGAACACAAGGGACCACGGAGATGGATCACGGGTGAATTGGTGGTGGGTTACCCAAGGGGAATACAAAATGTAAAAGATATAAATAACAATAAAAATACATATTAGAAAAAAATAAATTAAAAAAAAGAAGAAAGGAAAACGGACAGGGAGAAGATTGGAGGTAAGATAAGACACTACCGAAAATGAAGAAAAAAAAAATTGACGACCAAAAGAAGGAGACACCCGGAGCTAAATGAGGCTCTCCAGGTCCTTAGTGTAGTTGCGAGCAAGGGAAGAATTCTTTAGTCTTTGGCCCCTAAGGTCTTGGGGCTTTTGGGTGGCCCCACTGCCGGGGTTCTGTCCCCTTTCAGGTGTCAGATGCTGTTGCCATCAGTTTTCTTTCTGTTGCTGCTAGCATTCTCTCTATAGATCTTCCTATTCTCTCTCTTCCACTGTTTCCTCCAGTGTTTACTAAAGACTATCAAAGCTGCTGGGTCTGGTGGGGAGGAGTCGCCTGAGGCGGGCCCTGAGCCTCTGCACCTTTGCTTTCACCACTATCAGGGCACGGCCCCTTTATGGTGGGGGAGAGGGTGGGGACTGCTGCCTGTGTGTTGCCTCAGGGAGTTGCGATTTTGAGTCCCGCCAGGAGTCTCAAGTTGTTTCAAGCCCTGCCCTGAAATTGCTGTTTCAAAAGTGGGGCAGAGGGCCACCTGCGGGTTTTTTTTCCTTTCTCCAGGTGGCGTTTTTCCCGTGCCTGGAGGATGGTGGCAGTAACCTAGCAGAGCCAGCCCCCCTCCCATGGTTTTTCTCATTGGCAGAGCCAGGCCCCTCTGCGGTTTTTCTCTGATGGTGGAGCAGGAAGCCCCGACTGTGGTTTTTGTCCCATGCTTCTCCCACGCCTGGAGCCGGGAGCCTCTCCTGCTGTTTCTCCAGTGGCTAGAGAATATTAGCGCTACTGAGAGGGGGAGGGGACTACCACTCCAGAGTTCTGTTCCAAAGGGGAGCTAGAGTGCTGGCTCCATAACAGAGGTGGGGGGAGGTGCTACTCCACCACTGACGGGGTTTTGTTCTGGGATCCATCACCTTCCTCAATGCACTCTGTCCTCTCCAGGGCTCTGTTGCTACCTGGAGGGACTGCTGGTGTCACAGTCTCAAGTTTATTACTCTGCCGTGCCTTGGGGGAACACTTCTGCCCACCTTTCTTTTTCTGGGTCTCCTCAGGTGCCTCGCATCTTGGTTTCTTGGTCCAGTTTTGTGTGGGGGTGGGGAGGGGAGAGGAGATCTGGTGGTTCTTTCTTCTCCTTAGTCAGTCTTTTCAGCTTCTTTTCTCGTCCTACTCACCCATGAGGGTGTTAGATTTATGTAGCATTTCTGGATCTTCTCTGGGTTTGGCTGATGTCCCTTTATAAGCAGCTTTTCTTTGGGGTGCATTGATTCTAGTGTCCCTTCACCGCCATGTTGGTGATGTCACTTCCCTAAATAAATTCTTGTTCCTAGTGCAAGAGTGTAGGTGAATTTGGAATAGGCAGTGGAGAATTTGTCCACCAAGTTGTTTTTTTATTCCTATTCATTGCCCAAGTTGTTCATTTGACAGTTATGGAGCATATACTATAGACCATACACTACTCTATTGCAGGAAACTCCAGAAAAGAAAGCCACACAAATTTCCACTTTCTCAAAAATTTTATCCCAATGTGATGAGACAAAAAAACAGTAAGGAAAGTAGCTTCAGATAATTCTCAGTATTCCCATTATCTGTAAGAAATCATACGAATGCAAAACTATACAATATTAAAAGTGAAATTCCCCTGTTTTCACAAAGCAACCAATATTAAAATTTTGATGCTTCAAATTAAAAATTTCTGCACAGCAAAAGAAAGTATGACTAACACAAAAAGACACCGTGCCAAAAAGGAAAAAATATTTGCACACCATATATGTGATAAGAGACTGATACACAAGATGCACAAAGAAGTCATACCACCCAACAAAGAGAAAACAGATAAAACAAGCAAAAAAAATGGGCAGAAAATCTAAATAGGAATTTCTGCAAAGAATGCAGACAGACAGATGGCCAACAGGCACATAAAAATGTCCATCATCATTTATCATTGAGAAATACAAATCAAAACCACAATGAGATACCATCTCATACCTGTGAGAATGGCCCATATCAATTCAAAAAGACCAGAAACAACTAGTGATGATGTGGATGTGGAGAAAAAGGAAACCTGGGAATAGAGACAGCCCAGCCCCCTATGGAAAATAATATGAGATTTCTCAAAATATTAAAAGTAAGTCTATCATGTGATCTAACAATTCCAGTTCTTAGGTATCTACTCAAAAAAAAAAAAAAAACACTAATTCAAAGGAAGGTAGGCACCCTGTGTTCATTGCAGTATTATTTACAGTAACCAAGCTATGGAAACAACCTGAGTGCCCTCAGACAATTTGGTGGATTAGGAAGATATGGAATATAATGGAATACAATGGAATATAATGCAGCTATAAAAAGGTAGATAAACAGGGCCTCCCTGGTGGTGCAGTGGAATATAATGGAATATAATGGAATATAATGGAATACAATGGAATATAATGCAGCTATAAAAAAGTAGATAAATAGGGCCTCCCCGGTGACGCAGTGGTTGAGCTCTATGCTGTGGAGCTGTCAGCAGCACGCTATGCCAGTTCGACACCCAGCGGGGGAGATTTCCACATGGTGCGGCAGACCTCTCCTGCCTCGCCCGCTGCTCCCCTCAGCAGTGTATTTCTGATCTGCCTGTTCTGCTCCCCACTCTGTCTCTGGTGAACCCTTTCGCCACCCCACACCTCTGGCCTGTACCCCAGCTTGTATGTATAAATAAATAACTCTTTTTTTAAAAAAAAGTAGATAAACTTCTGTCATTTGGGGCAACTTGGATGGAGCTGGAAGGAATTATGCTAAGTGAAATAAGTCAGAAGAAAAAGACAAATACCAGATGGTGTCATTTACATGTAATATAGAGAAACAAAGCAAAGGATCAAAAACTTTAGAAATCTGATTGTAGAACTGAGGCTGGAGTCGGGAGGGAGGGGAAGAAGGCAGAGCAATTAGGGAGGGAGCACAATGGATTGTGGTGGAGGACTTGGGGTGTCTTGGTGGATGGTGTCTTGTGGTAACATTTGAAGGGTGTGATTCTATACATCTAAACTGTATACAATGGTGCAAACCAATATTACTTCAGTAAAATATAAGTTTGATATTTAACCTAAACAGTTTTATTAATGAATACACACAGAGGCATGAGCATAATTTTGTTTTTTAACATTAATTATCCTGTACATGTTATTATCCTACCACCTTACTTTTACCTTACTGGATCTTAGCAATATTTGTACATCAACATGTTAATCTCCCTGATTCTTTTTAAATATTGTATGTTATCATGGAATATGTGTGCTTCACTTTTCTAAAAACTCCAGTTAATTTTTTTTCACATTCCGAGCAATGCTGCAGTGTTACATCCTTATTAATATATATGCATTGCATAGCTTATGCTGTCTAAAAGGCACATGCGTGTGTGTGCGTGTGTATGTGTGTGTAGTGGTAGTGTAACAGAGTAATCCCCAGGGAAAGGGGATGCTCCAGATTCCCTGCCCCACCCTAAGGAAGGATGGATCTGAGCGGCAAGGGGAAACTAAAAAAGACTGGGAAAAGAATGGAGAGAAGAGAGGAAGTGGAAAAGAAGAAAGAAGACTGGAGGAGGCATATGGAGCAGAGAGATAAGTGAGGAAGCCACACTTGCTTCTTAGCCTTGGACTTGTACTAGGGACTTGGGGGACAGGGAAGGAAAGACTTGAAAGGGACGTGGGTGAGAGACCTGTGGGGAGGTTGACAGTGGCAGCCTTTTTATTGACTTGAGTTTTGATTTTGCTCTTTCCCTTCCAGACTTGCCTTGTCCCTGCTGATCTTTCCTATGGTTCTCCACCAGAAGGTGCCTTAGACTTGTGGCAAGCTTTCAGGACTCAGTGGCTCTGCTTTGGGCCAACCCTGTTTGTGCATTTACCCACCACTTTGGGTGCTTCATGGGAAAAATATTTTTTTTAAGATTTATTTTATTTTTGCATACAAGCTGCGGTGCAGGCCAGAGGTGTGAGGTGGTGAGAGAGTTCACCAGAGACAGAGTGGGGAGCAGAAGAGGCAGATCGACTGAAATACACTGCTGAGGGGAGCAGCAGGCGAGGCAGGAGAGGTCTGCCACGCCATGTGGGATTCTCCCCAGTGGGCATCAAACTCGTGCCGCAGCTGCCGACAGCTCCACAGCCCTGTGCTTAACCCGTTGCACCACCAGGGAGGCTCCACGGGAAAACTATTTTAACTATATTCTTTCTCTTCTCTATTGTACACTAATTGTATTAAAAGTTCCTTTCTATTCAAAATCTAATGCACTGAGAGTATGTTTGTCTTCATGTGGCTGATGGCAGAGCCCACTTAGCACAGGCAGGTTTGGGGTGCACCCTAGCAGTGGTGGCAGTGATGGTCCTCATCCTCTGCGTGTCATCTGTGCAATCATCAAGCAGAGTAACCAGCTCCAGTCGCTCATCCCAAGGAAGGACGCAAAACACTGCTCCTGTGACATCACGCTGCAGCAAGGGAACGGGAGCCATCGGTAACAACACAGCATCACCAAGCCCTGAAAGGAACAATGTCTTCCTTACAGAGGAAAGAGACCAAATGAGACAAGCATCAGTCTTGTGTCATATCACACACACACACACACACACACACACACTTTAAACACAGGCACTTTAAGTGTGGAGTTTGAAACTAGGAAAGATATTCCCATACAAGGTAATAAACCTGACAAAGCTGTAAGCACTCTTTATCTCTTGGTAAGAAAGCACTACCACAGATGGTGCTTTTTATGCCACTGAGCAGATGGTTGAAAGACTGTCTTTACTGGGCCTCCCTGGTGGCGCAGCGGTTGAGCGCTGTGCTGTGGAGCTGTCGGCAGCCACGATGCGAGTTCAACACCCAGCCGGGAAGAATCCCACATGGTGCGGCAGACCTCTCCTGCCTCACTCGCTTCTCCCCTCAGCAGTGTATTTCTGATCTGCCTCTTCTGCTCCCCACTCTGTCTCTGGTGAACCCTCTCGCCGCCCCACACCTCTGGCCTGTACCCCAGCTTGTATGGATAAATAAATAAATCTTTAAAAAAAAAGAAGACTGCCTTTCCCAACAGTACATATTGAGTATATTATGTATTACCTTGTTTCATAAAATCCTAAAAAATACAAACTAATGTGACAGAAACAGATGTTGAAATGTGGTGTGCCGGACTGGAAAAGAAATAATGGATTATAAAATGGCACTGGGAAATTTTTTATGCGTAGGATTAAGTTTATTATTTTGATTGTAATAATGGTTTCTCAGTTGTTTCAGAGACATGGAAACTCATTAAAGTTTCCACCTTAAATATGTGCAGTTTATTGGTATATCAATTATACACCGTGAAACTTACAATTTTTACTAGCCTCATAAAAATAATTAGTAGCTTTTTTGCCTGTCTCAGTATTTTTGAAAACAGTTTTCATTCTAGAACTATTTACCCACTGAATTTTCTGCCTCTTTTATTCCTAGTTATTTTTATCTGGAATGGTTTTACTGTAAGTATAAAATTTAGGTTTAAATAATCAATGCTAGTTAATATGTTTCAGGAGCAGGAAAGCAATTAAGTTCTAAAAGAATATCCATGAATGGTGTATGTACACAAAGGAATACTACTCTTCTATAAAAAAGATGAAATTTTGCCATTTGCAGCATGGATGGAAGTGGAGATTATCCCCAGCCAGGCAGGGAATGTGCAGACCTGCAGAAGGGCCCCTCACTGAGCTGCGTGAGTGTGGCGATTTGTCGTGTAGCTCAGCTGCTGCAGATGCTGTTTTGAGTGTCACTTCTCTGGTGCTGCGCTGGAGCATCTCAGCTGCTCTGTGAGCATCTCCTGCTGTCTTCATGAGTTGGAGCCCAGCCTACAGTCTGGCTGCCACAGGCTCCCGGTCTGTAGTGGTGGGAAGACAACATCTTTGCCATGTGGCCTGTTGTTTGGGAGTCCTCGGAGTGCTCTGAGTCCTTGGTGGCAGGAAGATGCCATCATGGGAGTTTGTGTTTAAGACTTTAAAACAATAGACACTGTTTCGGGTGAGGTAAACGGCAATTTTCATCCTCAGTAACTCTGTTTTTCTCTGGCTTGTTAAATAAAGCCCATTATTGTTGTTCTCTGAACCTGAGTAGTCTTGCAATTGTGCGCATGGGTGAAGAACTCAGCCAGTGATCCATAAACTAATTGGCCAGTTTTAGTGCCCCTCAATGCCCTGTAACATTTCTATTTTTAACTTTTATTTTTAAAATGTCTTGTGAGTGTGTGTGAAAATCTAAGATGCAAACACACATTAACCTGTTCCTGCAGGATCACTGTGTTTCACCTCCCCATCCTGTCTCACTGGGGGTTCTTCAGGGACAATGGCTTACATGGAGCTGCGTCCTTCCTTAGCAGTGCCTGACTTAGAAATTCATAGAATGACCTGTCTAGGCCCTCCTTGAGGATGTGTTGCTCATTTCAGAAACATGTCCATGATAGTTTACTTAGTATGTTTCATTTTTTCATCATATTTGCCTATAAGCATATAATGCACCATGAACATTTCTGTTAATGGAACTTTAAGTATTGGAGTCCATGTTTTCAAACTTTTTTTCTACCAATAAATATTTTTATGAAAATTGAAGCCCGTAACAGACATTGAGCAACTGCCCTGGCCTATGCCTTCTGATCTAGTCTAAGTCTGAGGCTAACCAACAATCAATACATTTACCCCACATTTGAAAAGAAAGCCATTTTGAGTATTGTCCCTCAGTATCCATCTTCACAGAAGACACCAATATATGGCCAGACTTTCAATGTTAACACTTTGTCTCAAGGAAAAGTTCACATGGCAACAAACACAATTTAGAACAATCCTATTGTTCTTCCATCAGAAGGTTTCCTCGGTGACCATAAATACTTAAAAATATGCCAAAATACAATAGAACATAGAAAAGGAAATAATAATAAGTAGAGGTTTTGGTAGGGTTTGGCTCACATGTAATTCAGTCCTTAGATTTGTAGCATCTTGAGCTGCTCTTATGTAGTTTAAAAAAATGATGCTCTAGGATCCAAGTTAAAGCCAATTTGGCCAAAAGCCTTTAGAGAGTACAATTACTACTCACAGTGACCTTGCAGAGAGCCACATGCCCCATTATTGCTTGCTGGATCATCAAAAGTTCAAACCACATGAACTAGATTGGAAGCCAGAGCCCTAGTCAAGCTACACATAAGGCTGGAAACAAAGTGAGTCAAACTTGTATCTCCTGTCATCTCAAACAAGACTAAGCCTTCTTCATATCATAGATTGGCAGCTCTACTCCCACAATAAAGGCAGCCCACAGAGCAGTTGTAACAAAACCCCTGCCCAGAACCCTGGTACTTTCTTGTTAGTATATATCAATGAAGCTGTCAATCATGCTGCCTTGAAATGAATTCCTTGAGTTTGCATTCTAGAGTGGAAGATAACACTCCTGACACAACCTCACAAACTATGATTAGAAGAGTTCCATTTTCTAAAGGCTCTGCAAATGCTCCAAGCTTTGGTAAATGCCAATTTTAATGGTGCCATATGATGTCTTTCTTAGTAAAGCAGAAATAATTTCATTTTCTTTATAGATTTTGAACAGAGCATGAAACATTCCTCAATATTTTATCCTTTTGAAGTGGACATCAATACATTGGCCTTGAACTTGAAGTCGAGTTTGATGAGGTCCAAGGGGAAAATTCCAAGCACAGCAATATTAGAGGCAAGACCACCATACCCACCATATACAAAGAGTCTCCAATTCAGATCAGACATCTCATTGCTTCCAGTGACACTTTTCTAGTGCTACTTGGGCTCACTGGATGGCAAAAACTTCTGCTGAACCCTTCACTGTGAATTTTCTTTGGGGTTCTTTCTTTTCTTCTCCTGCAGTTTCCTTTTCTCTGTTGTTTCTTCAACTATGTATTCCTGACCCAGTCCCAACAACTCCTCAATAATCTGTTCCTTGGGAACTGCTTCAAGGAGAACTTATACACAGGTTAGTGTTGCTTGCCATCTCAACTCAAACCTTGTTGATTTTTGCAATGCCCTCACCCTTGGTAAGTACTTTGAGATTGTGGAAAAACTTCTTCATACACTCCTTAATAGCATCACTCCAAGTATAAGCAAGTTTCTTGATGCAACCTTAGATGTTTTAATTCTTCCAGAACTTCATCAGTTGCAACAATAACATGGGCAAAGGTCCTTCTCAGATAATAGGTCTTAAAAGCTGCTATAACTCCATGATAGTTTGATTTGATCAAAGAGGTGGTGTTTAAAGGGAGAAATTACTTTGACACTGGAATGAAAATAACCAAATAAAATAAGGATGTCAGAAGAAATATCAACAATAAAAAAAAACCTGAAAGGCATGTGATTCTCCAAACAGTAATTCTGTGTTATCTTAACTTTTTATTGCCCCACCTTAACTTCTTTTTTGGGGCTGTTAAAGAGCCAGATCAAAAGAGGTTTTCGTTTATAACCTTATATATAGTGTGTTAATTGAACTTAACATTGTCCCCAAGCAAAACTGTTATTTTGCCTTTTCAAGCCTTGAAATCTGGCATTGACTTGAGCACCTTATTAATAAAAGTGCTTTCAGGCATTTATTTCCAGAATGAGGCTTTGATTTTGACAAATAATTTCCTCTACAATTAGCTTATCTAATTTAATTAAAACTTTTCAGCCGCTTTTACTCAACAATTACAGAACTGCTCACTCTCACATTATGTAATATATGATTTTTAAATCATTTTATCTACCCAGGCCTATTGTTCCTTGATTTATTGTCCTTCATAGACAATACATTACTTTTTTACAAAATGAAGCTTTATGGCAACTCTGTGTCACGCAAGTCTGCTGTCATCGATTTTTAAAATTCATTTCCTCACCTCATGTCTCTGTGTTACATTTTAACAATTTTTGCAATACTTCAAACGTTTTGTAATTATTCTATCTGCTATGGTATCTACAATCCATGATCTATGATACTACTTTTGTAATTATTTGGGGCACCACAAACCACACCCATATAACACAGCAAATTTAACTGATAAATGTTGTGTTTCTCCTGATATTTCTGCAGCTAAATGCACTAGCTAAAAGCTAGTGACTTTTTACCCATATTCATTTACCATTTTAAAAATCTTATGAAACTTAAGAATTATGCTATATCTACTCTGCCTGTGTTCTATAAATGGAACAACAAAGTCTGAATTACAACATATCTGTTAACACCATGACTCACTTAATATTTAAACCCATTGTTGAGACCTATTGTTAAAGAAAATAAAATTCCTTTCAAAATAGTACTTACTGAAAATGCATATAAGAATACTGATGGGTGAGAAAGGAAATTTATGGTATTTTCATGTCCACTAACATACTGTTCATTCCACAGCCTTTGGATCTAGGAGAGACTTTGACTTTGAAATCTCATTATTTGCTACACACATTTTGTAAAGCTATAGCTGCCATCAATAGTAATTCTTCTCATGAATCTGAGTAAAACAAATTGAAAACCTTCTAGAAATGATTTTACATTCTAAATGATATTAAGAACATTCATGATTCAAGTGTTGAGATCACTAGAGGGAGTTTTGAGGAAGTTGGTTCAAACCTTTATGGATGACTCTGAGGAGTTCAAGATATCAGTGGAGGAAGTAACTGTGGAAGTAGTGGAAATAGCAAGGAAACTGGAATTAGAAGAAGAGCCTGAAGATGTGACTAAATTGCTAAAATCTCATGATAAACTTAAGCAGAGAAGGAGTTGCTTCATATGTGTAAATAAAGAAATTGCTCCTTTGAGCTTAAATCTCTCCTGGTGAAGATGCTGTGAACATTGTTGAGATGACAACAAACTTAGTTGATTAATATGGCAGTAGGCTTTGAGAAGATTGACTCCAATTTTGAAAGAATTTTTACTCTGAATAAAATGCTATCAATCATCACTACATGCTTCAGAGAAATCTTTTGTGAAAGACAATGTCACCAGATGTAATAAACTGCACTGTTGTCTTATTTTAAGAAACGCCTGTCATCCAACCTTCATCACCTCACCACCCTGATCAGTCAGCGGCCATTAACATCCAGGCAAGACTCTCCCCAGCACAAAAATTGCAACTCACTGAAGACTCAGATTGATAACTAGCAATTTTAACAGTAAAGTATTTCTAACTAGGGTGTGAACATTGTTTTTTAGACATAATGCATTTAAGAGACTGCCGAATAACACTGGTCAACAGGGATATCGTTACTGACTTAAAAAGGCCCTGATCTGTAGTAGCTTGGTGTGATGAACAGGAATATAACCTGAAAATTTTTTATTAGCTCTCGTTTTGAAGATATTTCATATAATTCATTTTATATGTTTCACCGTGTAAATTTATCCAGTAGGACTGTTACAACATCCTAAATCAGCCTAGAATGATGTAATATTACATTGCATTGCATAATACCATCATGCACACATCATCCAGAGTTGACTGCATCATTTTCTGATGCAATGCAATACTACTGCCAGGCAACTGCTGAAATAAGCTGACGTCAGCAGTACACTAGATAAAGCCCTGTCGGAAAGGTTGAGTATTGAAAATATTTCAGACTTTGTGTGAGATAGTTTAAGGTACTGTTCCATAGAACTGTTATGATTTTATCCATTTAGGCACAATACAGAACAGTAATGCCTCAAAAGTGTTTTACTAGAGTGGACAATTTCTGCTCTATTTGTGGGGAAGTGACATTTGCCAACCAGAAGAAAAGTATCATTTCTCAAGTGAAGAAGGCTTATCATCTTGACTTCGGATGCAAGGTTGTTGACCAAGACAAGCCTTGGGCCTCGCATATATGCTGTGTTCCATGTACAACACAGCTTTCACAGTGGTTAAATGGAAAATACCATCAATGTCGTTTGCAGTCCCCATGGTGTGGAGAGAGCCAAGCAACCACATAAAGGACTGTTACTTCTGCTGGGTTTCTCCTCTTTTCAGTGGAACAACGAAGCAAAAGAGATTGAGAAGAATCTACCCAAATATTCTGTCTGCACTGAGACCAGTTCCACACGGTAAGTGATTCCTATTCCAGAACCTCCAGCAGAATATTCTCTTGATTCATCTGATGAGGACAAGGGTGAGCCGACCTGTTCTTTTCCTGTTCCATCAGCATGCAGTGATCCAGATTGTCACTGTGGTGCATCATCAATCCCACACAGACTAACACAGGAAGAACTAAATGACCTGATCAGTGATTTGGACTTATCCAAGAACAAGACAGAATTGCTGGGATCAAGACTCCAACAATGGAATCTTCTAGAAGAAGATGGCACAATTATTTTCTATCTAAAGTGCCACCAGCAGTTGGAGCCTTTCTTCAGAAAGGAAAGTACTCTGGTATTCTGTTCTGATATTGATGGCCTCATGAATGCCTTAGAAATCACTCATGACCCATAAGAATGGAGACTATTTCTAGACTCTTCGAAACTGAGTCTTAAGGCTGTGCTTTTGCACAATGGAAACTGTCTTCCATCTATTCTATTCCTGAACAGCTGTACAAGAAACAAGTGAAGAAATCTAAGAAGTAGTCTATGGCTTGATTTTTTTACAGGTATTAACTTTAGGCCTATTATTATTGGCACGCATTTTGTGATGTAAACATCAATTTATTGCAGATTACCAAAAAAACTAGAGCCAAAATTAGAATTTGACTGTCATGTTCGTGTTGAGCACATACAAATTGATAGGAAATGACTAATTTTATTTCAGTAACATGACTTTTGTAAAAATTTGTTGACCAGTGTAATAGACACATGACTTTTATGTGCACTGGGAGACAAATTTTGTGTCCCTTGCTATATTGCAGCATTCCCCTTGTTGTAATAATATGGAACTAAACCTACATCTCTGTGCTGTGCCTGTAGTTACATTTTATCATATTGAAAAGGTTTCTTTATAGTCCTAATTTTCTTAAAGTTTTTAAGAGGTATGCATGCTTCATTTTGTCAAGATCTTTACATTTCCTTCTAAGCACTATTTTAGCTGCATCTCACAAATTTTTATGACATTATTTTTTTTTCAGTTTCAAATTTTAATTTCCTTTTTCACTTTTTCTTTATTCGACTTTTATAAGAAGTGTGTTCTTTAATTTCCAGATATTTGAAGATTTTCCAGATAGGATTTTGTTACTGACTGCTAATTTAATTCCATTGTGATCAATGAGCATATATTGTGTGACTTGAAATTTTTTAATTACCTAAGACTTACTTTATGGCCCCAAGAAAGGTCGGCATTGGTAAATACACTGTGTATTAATGACTAATTTGGTAAGTCATCTCTAAATGTCATTCTTCCATACCCCAAATTCACATTTCTGTGGTATGACCATGAGCACTTGACTCTGAATCCCCCAAAATTGTTTTTTTGTCAATTACTAAGAGTGGATTGTTAAATTTCTGACTATAATTGTGAATCTGTCCATTTCTCTTTTAAAAAAAAAATCTTATTTATTTTTGTGTAGAAGAACTGGGGTGCAGGCTAGAGTTGTAGGGGGTGAGAGATTCACCAGAGACAGAGTAGGGAGCAGAAAAGGTAGATTTATTAAAATACACTGTTAGGGGAGCAGCTGGAGAGACAGGAGAGGTCTGTTGTGCCATATGGGTTAGCTCCCAAGAAAGGGTTCGAACTCAGGCCCTAGCAATGAGTGCTGAGACTTAACCCCTAGGCCACCAGGGAGACCCAATTTGTCAATTTCTCTTTGAACTTCTATTAGGTTCTACATTATGTTTTTTTGTTCTTTTTTGTTTTAATTCTGCTGTGAGGTATATACGCATTTAAAATTGTTATATCCTCTTTATTATTGATCTTGTCATAATTATAAAATAATCCTTTTTATTCCTTACGTTGACATCTTTGTCTGATGTTAATAAAGCCATTTTTCCATTCTGTTAATTTTAAGGAATTTACCTCTGTGCCAAATACATTAAGTACTTTTCATCCATTACTGTCAATCTCCAGGATCAAGGACCTGGGACAGGGAAAGAACTGAGCTTGACACAAAGCTTGTGCAGGGGACTGAGTTCTCAGGCATCGGTGCCAAACTTTATTTGCAGTAAACTTGTATACATCTTGAGCACAGACTACCCAAGGCCAGCTATTTTTATTAGTATTCCACGTTCCAAAATCTGAGGTTCTCGGGTGGTCCAAAGGCCATATGTCCGGTCATTCTCAAGGTCTCTACCCTATCTAATCAGCTCACCCGAGGTGTGTAGGAATGCAATAATGAAGGAGAAAGGAACACAGGGCCCCACTGAGAGTGCGTTCTGTTCCCTGGCTCAAGTCACTTGGCCTTGGTGTCTATCCTTAGACCCAGACCACGCAAACGTTCTCAGCGTTCCTGCCATCATGCTGTGCCAAGGACACAGACACCCTTTGAGCTAAGCTCTATGTCCTTCTACACATTACCACAGCACATAAATGAATGAAGTATATTACCCATAGAATATGAAAAGTTAGTTTTCTCAAGAGTATATAGTCACTACATCTGCAATACCAACGTATTTGAAATTCCTCAAATGCATAGAGTTGTGACCGTTTAAAAATTGTGATTAGAGCGAACAGGTCATACATCAGAAATCTACTCTGGATCCACTTCAGCTCTTAAAGAGTATCATCCACATTGCACCAACATTAAAATAGACTCACAGGGAAGAGTACTCAACTTCAGGGAAAAGATCACATTTTCTAAATTTAAAAAAAAACAGTAATTTTAGTGGAATTTTTTAGTAAAAGATAATAATTCTTATGTGCTCCAAAGTCCTTATAATTACCAGATTAACTGTCAAAATTAAAAGTACTTCTTGAGAGTTTTGATTTTCTACTATCACTATTAGTTTAGTTTAGCAAGTTGAAATAAAAATACCTTTGCTGCAACTAACCTTGTACCTATCATGTTGTAAGAATTTCAAAATGACTTGTACAGTTATGATAATTTCACAACAGCCCAAAAAATAAAGTGTTCTGAAAGTCTCCTATGCAAACAGAAAGCAAATTAGTAAATGGTGTATCTCTGTGTTTGGTTTTATCTTACTTTAATATAATGTGTCAAAAGTATGGGAAAAGATCAAATTAGTCAAAAGATACTTCACTGTCTAAAAATTCCATTTCAGAACAATGAGACATATTTAACTAAATTCCAGAAGGTAAAATGAAACCCACACATATATTAACACACCCAAAACTTTTCTCTAAGAATAAAAATCTCTCAAAGTGCTTATTTTTAAAGCTAATGTCATTTTCTTCCATTTGTTTAGAATTAGTTTTTTTGTGTTTTTAAGATGACATAAGTCGTGATTTTCTCACTCATCAATTAATAATAGTTATTGTATACCTATCATGTGAAAAATACTACAGAGTAACAAAGTACAATTTTAGATCCTCTGATTAAACTGTATTTTTCCTCCCTTACACATAGTTGAATTAAATATTTTTGTTCAATTGGTTGTTTTGATTTCTTCTACTAACTTCTTAAAAATTTAATCCTATGTGATTTGTCATATCTATATCCCAGGAGTCTAGCTCTAAACAAAAGAGGTATTTGAAAAGTATTTATTGAATAATCGTGTGACTTACAAATTAGTTGTGAGGGCAATATACATTTATATTTATAGTTTATCAAAAGAAGAAGCTAAGACAGTAATGCAGAAAAAGAGGTCTCACTTTGCGTTATACGGAAGAGATGGATACTGAGCAGTGATTTGACAAAGGACCCACCCTTCCCAGGATGCGGTGTGGAGGTGGGTAGAATGGGGTGTCAATGAGGGAGTCTGGCCCAGGCTCACATAACTAAGTCTTACCTGGATTCAGTCACAGAAAAGTATTCTCCTGACAGTACACATCACTTGAACATCACCCTAAATTAATAGTTTTTAAATAAACCCAGTTGTTGTATCACTATCAAAATTATACGCTAGTGTTTGCTCTGGGTTAAAAATGGAACTCATTAAATGCAAAATATAAAGCCAAAATTTTGGTATAGATATGGGATGACACCATAGACTTCACCACGGTTGTGAAGTGTGATCAATGTGTGGTAAGAGTTGGCAAAGATTCTAGGCTATGTCAAGTAGATATTGGAAAGCAACCTCAACCACACTATGGAAAGAAGAATAGTGGAGAATAGTGGTAAATAATCCCTAATGTAGACTAGAAATGTGCTTTAACTGGGGAAACACATAGCAGGAAAATGACAAATATGCCTGCTGTTACCACCACTCTTTAACATTGTCCTGAAGACATCAGCCAATGTAACTTGACAAGTGAAATCACCAGTATAAGAAAAGGAATAAATGTGTCTTGTTACAGATTACATAAATGTATACTAGCAAAATGCAAAAATAAGAACTGAAAAGTTAAGCTCAGAAAATTCACTAAGCTAGAAGGAATAAAATCAGTATGCCGGAAATTAATATCATAGTAAACAACTAGTTAGAAGACATAACAAAGAGAATACAGTACACACATTTATCCTGTCCCATGTAAGACCATGTGACTTATTCTAGTAAGAAGACAGGTGACATTATTGATGGCCGTGTGCCAGAACAAGGAAACTGCCTGGGCCACTAGGTCTCTGCTAAGCCTTTAAAGGCTATTTGGTCCTGTCCAAATAATCTATAGAAACATTTGGTCCACAACAAAAGTTCCTTGTGATTAGGTACTGTCCAAAATGTTCATGACACATAGATTAAAATCATCAATTAAAAGGGCAGCCAAGGCACTGCTGGATAGGCCCAGTGAAGAAGCTGCATCAACAGCAACAAAAAATGTTATCTCTGGGCACACCAATAACTTCAAAGAAAGACTCCAAGATTATGGCATAGTTGAAACTCCTAGTTTCAAGAAAATAAGGTTTAAATAGGGTACATTTTAACAACTTTTCAACACATAAATATCATCAAATAGATAATACATCAATCAGATATCTGGGATTTCTCTGTAAAATTTCTTGAAAATGTAAAATGCATCAAATTCTCATTTTGAGTCTCAGAATTCAAAAGATTTTGACAAAAGACTTTTAACTAAAATACATAGAAAAAAAAAACCTTACAAGTCAGTAATAGAAAACAAAAGCCTATTTTTTTTAATATGTGAAAGCCTTGAACAGACAATTCAAGAAAAGATATGTGAATAGCCAATAAGCTAAGAGGCGCTCAACACTTTAAAATCCAGGAAAATGCATAAAAAGAAAAAGAAAAATCAATAGCTAAAGGGAAGCTAAGCTTTCCAAATGATTCATTGACGTAAGAATTATCAGTCAGTATTAAACTTATTAGACGTAGCTTTACTACTCATAAATGGGGAAGTACACCTGACTGATAAATTAACCACATGTTCACTCCACTATTCCAGCAGCTAATCTCAGGAATCCAGTGTAAATTAATCAGATGGCTAAATTTCATTATGTGATGCAAGAAAATTACCCTCTACCAATAATTTGTCTAGATAAAAATATGTAACTTGTATCTTCAAACTTTTATATTGTCAACTTAAAAATATAGGAGGCAAGTCAAAGGCATTTGTTTGGGATAAGGCTTACGATTCAGCACCAACATCAGCATAACCCGAGTGGGCTCCCTGAGTGAGCACAAGGCTGAGACACCCCTAGCAGATGCCCCACCAACGCCAGTGCACCCTGGCGGGCTCTTTAAACAGGATGATTCTAAAGGTAGAGCCATCACAGCAGACACTCTGATGATTTCACCTTGGCCTCAGTGGGCTTACTGAATGGTCACAAGGACAGAGCCACCCCAGCAGTTGCCATAGTGACATTAGCATAGACACACAGAATAGAATTGACAGCCATACAGAATAGAATTGACAACCCAGAAATAAACTCTATGACAAGAGAAAACTGGACAGCTGTATGCAAAAGAGTGAAACAGAACTACTGTTTCATGCCATACACAAAAATCAGTTCAAAATGGGTCAAAGATTTGGATGTAAAAATTGAAACCATAAAATAAATAGAAGAAAATATAGACAAAGCATTTCATGACTTAAACTTTAGTGATGCATTTAGGGGTTTGTCCCTAACAGGAAGGAGAACAAAAGAGAACATATACAACTCGGACCACATCAAAGTAAAAAGCTTCTGTACAGCAAAAGAAACCATAACCACAATGAAAAGATACTCTATTGAATGGGAGAAAATATCCGTACACAATACATCTGACAAGGGACTGATACCAAAGACCTATAAAGAACTCATAAAACTTTTTGGAAAATAAAATCAATAAATGGGCAGAAGAAATAAACAGACACTTCTCCAAAAAAGACATTTAGACTGCAAATGAAAAAAAAAAAAGTTCACCAATACTTATTATTAGAGAAATGCAAATCAAAACCACACTGAAATACCTCTCACACTTGTGTGAGGGGCCCGTATGGAAAAGACCAGAAGCAACAAGTGCTCATGAGGATGTGGAGAGAAGGGAACACTCCTACACTGTTGGTGGGAACACAAATTGGTCCAGCCCTTATGGAAGGCAGTATGGAAGCGTCTCAAAACATAAAACATGGACCTGCCATTCAACCCAGTAATTCCACTCCTAAGCATACACCCCAGAAATTCAAAAACACTAATGTAAAAGGGAACTTGCACTCCCGTGTTTATTGTGGCACTATTTACTACAACTAAACAATGGAAACAACCTAAGTGCCCCAGTAATAGAAGAGTGGATCAAGAAGATGTGGTATATATACACAACAGAATCCTACTCAGTGATCAAAAAGATAAACTCATGCCATTTGTGGCAACATGCAAGGAGCTAAAAGGGATAATGCGAAGTAGAATAAGTCAGAAGGAAAAAGGTAAATACCAGATGGTGTCACTAATACGTGAAATATAGAGTAACTAAACTAACAGTTAGATAAAGACAAATTTAAAACCCAACTTTTGATAGCTGACTATAGAACTGAAGCACCGAGTGAGGGAAGGTATATAGGGGATGGATAAGAACAAGGAGGGAAATAATCATAGTGGACTATGATAGCAGAATATGGGTGAGTCAGTGGTAATACTTGATGAGCATATCCAAAATATTACCTCAATTAAAAATGAGTAAGTAAATAAATAAAATAAAATTATTTTTCTGTGTGTGATATTCACAATGTCTGTAGAGGTGAATGTATTTGTATTTTTTTCAAATTCTTCCTAATGACCATGTATAACTAAAATAATATTATCTTTTATATCAATTTTAAAAAAAGAATTGAGGGGCAAGAAATAAACCCAAACTTATAAGGACAGTTAATCCAGGACAAAAGAGCCAAGTATATATATACTGGAGCAAGGAAAGCCTCTTTAATAACTTTTGTGGGAAAACCTAGGCAGCCACATGCAAAAGAATGAAATTAGACCACTATTTCACACCATATTGAGAAATCAACTGAAAATATATAAAAATTTGGATATAAGACCTGAAAACATAAAATACGTAGAAGAAAACAGGCAAAACACTCTTTGAGATAAGCTTCAGAAATGTCTTTGGATTTTTCTCTATCAGCAAGGAAAACAAAAGAGAATATAAACAGTTGGAACTACATCTATCTTAAAAGTTCCTTCACAGTGAAAGAAATTGTTACTAAAACAAAAATACACCCTACTGAATGGAGAAAATATTTGCATACCATACAAATGACAAGGAGCTGATATCCATGATCAACCAAAAGTAAACAAATAACCAATCAAATTGGGCAGAATTGTTAAATATGCATTCCTCCAAAGTCAAACAGACGGTCAACAGGCACATGAGAAAAGTGCTCATCATCATTTATTGGGAAATTCAAATCAAAACCACAATGAAATATAACTTCATCCCTGTGAGAATTTCCCATATCAAAAAAAAAATCAGAAGCAATAAATGTGAGGGTGTGGCGCCTACACTGTTGGCGGGAATGCAGAGTGGCACAGCCCATACGGAATTTTCTCAAAATATGAAAAAAGGATCTGCCTTAAGACCCAGCAATTCCACTGCTAGGTATGTACCCAAAAAATATAAAAACACTAATTCAAAGGGAAACACGCACAGCCATGCTCACTGCAGCACTATTCACAATAACCAATCTATAGAAACTTCCTAAGTGGCCAAATACAGATGGATGGATCAGAAAGATGTGGTATATCTCCACAATGGAATACTACCCAGCTATCAAAAGAAAGATAAACTCTTGCCACTTACGGCAATATGAATGGAGCTTATGGGGATTATACTATGCAAAATAAGCAATATCAGGGGCTTTTCTCTGAGAAAAAGAGGAAAATGAGGCAAATGGTTAAATAAGAGTCAGTGTTGACTGACTTAAAAACTATGCAGGTGGTGGGTAACTTATGGGGAATACATAATAATGTAAAAGATACGAATAACAAAAATAAATATTATATTTTAAAAAAGGATGAAAAGGAAACTAACTGATGCTATCCTCTGGCAAAACATCCATAATCAATTCTTAATTAACTGTTTACTTGAAGATTCTGAAAACAATTGTTTTTGGAGCACTGCGTAGGTTTTGACTCAATTCAGATGAGACAGGTAGTGCAATTTCTCTGCAATGACTATCAGCTCCACTTAAAAATGACTTCACAGATGTCAACTTTTTGCAATTCCTTTATTGTCAGGTGTGTGGGGACGGAGCAATCTAGGAGCAGTCAATCACGAGATTATTGATGGTATTTCTGAAATAGTTGCTCATTCCTGTGCTATGTGTTTAAAACAAATCATGAGTTCATCAAACACCAGGGAGCAAAAATCTGCCACCCTAACATATCTTTTTTGGCAAACGTTTTATTTCATAAGAGGAGTCTTGAAAGAGACATTTACATGTGCAAAGGAAAATCTGTCTCTGGCAGGGCTTTTCCCTCACTGTACCAGAAAAACCCAATCTCTTTAACGCTCTTAGTGTGCACTCTCTGGCAACCTCCCATAACTGATCTTCCTCTTTCATCCCCCCACCCAACATCATTTGTCTTAATTAAGTTTATTTAGATGTTGATTGAAGCCATGTAGATGAGTTACTCAATCTCACTGAGTATCTCTCATGTGTACAGGAATTATACATGTTATTATTAAACTTCTTGACATTCATTCTGTCAGATGTTTGGTTATTTGTCAGCCTAGAAAAGCCCAGAGGGGTATGGAAAATTTCTTTGCACTCCTACACCTTCAATAGGTGCCTGGATAAATGAACTGTGGCTCCCACAAATAGTGGACTATTACTCAGTGCAAAAAAGAAATTAGCTATCAAGCCGCGAAAAGACATGGAGGAAACTTAAATGCTTATTACTGTGTAAAAAGAGTCAATCTGAAAAAGCTACACAGTGTATGATTCCTACTATATGACATTCTGGAAAAAGTTAACTATGGAGACACTTGAAAGATCAGTGGTTTCTAGGGGATAGGGGAGGGAGGAAAAATAGATGAAACAAGATTTTTAGGACAGTGAAAATACTGTGTGTGTGACTGTAATGATGGATACATACCATTGTACATTTGTCAAAACCCAAAAGTAAAATGGATACCAACAAGAGTGAACTGTAATGTAGACTATGGCCTGAGAATAATAATCATGTGTCAATGTAGTTTCATGATCTATAACAAATGTACCACTCAGGTGCAGATATTTACAATGAGGGAGACAGTGTATATGGAAGTGAGGAAATATATTGGAAGTGTCTGTGCTTACCCTCAATTTTACTGTGACCCTAAAAACAAAACCAGTGTTTTTTCACATCATTAGGTGAAAAACTGTGTGACGCAAGATAGTCACATGATTCCCAAGTACCATCCTACAGATTACTTAATTATAAATGGGAAATATGTTTTTACAATGGAGAAAACTTGTGGTGTCTGCCTTCTGCAGACCAAATTTGGCATCTCTAATAATGGAACATCTTGGTACTAGATATTATGACATGTTGCAATATGAAGTATGCATATTTTCTTGCCAAAAAAAAAGTTTCATCTGAATGTAAGCAAGATTCTAAATCTAATATGAAGTTTGAAGAAGATACGGGGTGGGAGAACGGAAATGGAGATTCAGTTTAATGACACTGTGGGAAAGAGAAATCAGACAAATGGAATATAGGACATTTTACAAGACACTTGGCCTGGACTCTTCAAAAATCAGTGGCATATATTTCAAAAAAATTTGAGCACATGTGAGAGAAGTTTTAAATCATAATTAAAGAGGCACTAAAAAAATAACAAAAACTCCTATGACTATCAAGAGACAAGACAATCTAGATGAAAAACTAGTATTTTTAAAAGAGAAGATACAAATAGCAATAACCACTAGTAAGAAGGGAAATGCAAATTAAAACAAGTAAAATACAGCTACAAACTGAATGAGTGGGAAAAATTTTATGTTCTAACCATGTTATGTGTTGGTATGGAGCTGGATGATAAATCTTATTTCATTCTGGTGGGATTATGACCTCATACAACAATATGGAAATTCTATGTGATATTAACTAGTAAATTCTGAAAGTACACAAAATTTAGGGTCTAGCAATTTCATGCCTCAATATAACACACACACACACAAAAAACCATACACATGTATAAGAATATATAGACAAGACGACTTTTGGCAGCATTGTTCTTAATAGCACCAATGGACACCCAAATATCCATCAGCAATTGGATAGAACAGATCAAAAACAGATCAAAAAATTGTGTTAAAATTTTTTTTTGAGATTGACAGACCTATTAGTCAGAACTATAGTAACCACATATAATGAATAATGAATAAACCTTGATTGACTGTTGGGGGCAAATGATGAAGGCAATTTGGATATGAATAACTACTAGATGGTATTATATAATTAATATTAATTAATTATCATCATTCATTTGTGTTGAAGATAACATTCTTTTTAGGAGAGAGATACCGTGAAGGTTCTTATTCAACTTTCCTTTAAATGGTTCACCAAAAAAGGTGATAGAAAACAAATACAGTAAAATGTTAGCAACTGTTTGATCTCCCTATAGGTTCTTAAAATATGTAAATGCTATTTCTTCAATTGTTATGTGTGTTGGAAAATATTCATAATAAGAAATTTAAGGGAAATAGTGTACCCTGATCATCAAATTGTTTAGGTGAGAATCCCAGTCAGAAACTGGGATTCACATTTCCTAACAGAGCTGGAAAAGTGTTTCTGTGGTGTCACATAGGAATAAAGACTTCAGTGTATCTAAGGAAAGGCTGATAATAATGGCAGTGTTGTCTGCAAATTACCTTGAGTTGATGTAATCACCTCTATTTCATACCTTTACACCAGGTCATTGTGAGGGATGAAAGTTCAGAATGTATGCCACACATTGTAGTAATATAAGCTTGTCAAACAAGCTAAATTCTCATGAGTTACACTCCTTCATCTGGCACCCACAGGGATAGCAAAGGTGAGAGGGAGGGCATTTGGTATGAAAACTACTTAAGAGACAGCTTCTAACTGCCTGATCACTTCAGCCTTTGTTAGGATACATGCCTGCAGAGCGAAACACTGTTGAAGGTAAGGTGCACATTCATTAGCCACTCAGGACATATTAGGGTGTTTGCTATTGAGAGTCAGTTTCTCTGGGCATGATTTATTAATTTATTTTTTAATTTAATACATATATTTTTATTGTTATTTATATCTTTTACATTTTGTATTCCCCTTGGGTAACCCACCACCAATTCATCCCGATCCATCTTGTGGTCCCTTGTGTCCTTTTCTACTTCATTTTGTGCCCGCATGCTCCCCTCCCACCCACCCACTGAGTGTCTCTCTCCTACTTGGTTTCCCTATAGTCCTGTTATAAGTGAAACCATTCAATATTTTTCTCTTTCTTTCTGGCTTGTTTCGCTGAGTATGATCCCCTCTAATTCCATCCATGTCACTGCAAATTGCATGTGTTCATCTTCTTGGAATGCTGAATAGTATTCCATTGTATATATGTACCACATCTTCTTGATCTAATCATCTATTTTTGGACATCTGGGTTGCTTCCATACCTTTGCTATTGTGAACAGTGCTGCAATGCACATACGGGTACATGTATCCTTTTGGATTAGTGTTTTTGTGTTCTCTGGGTAGATTCCCAAAAGTGGTATTGCTGGGTCCTATGGAAGCTCCATTTTTAGCAGTTTGAGGAACCCCCATTCAGCTTTCAATAGTGGCTGGACCAGTTCACATTCCCATCAGCAGTGTAGAAGAGTTCCTTTTTCTCCACATCCTTTCCAGCATTTGTTGTTGCCTGTATTTTTAATGTGTGCCATCCTCACAGGTGTGAAGTGGTATCTCATAGTGGTTTTGATTTGCATTTCCTTGATTATAATTGATGAACATTTTTTCATGTACCTGTTGGTCACTTGCTTTTCTTCTTTGGAGAAGTGACTTTTTAGCTCTTCTGCCCATATTTTGGCAGGATTATTGGCTTTGTTTTTGTTGAGTTGTATGAGTTCCTTGTAAATTTTTGTCATCAGTCTTTTTATCAGTTGTATTGTGTGCGAAGGTCTTTTCCCAGTTGGTAGGGTGTCTGTTAGTTTTGGTTAATGTCTCTTTTGCTGTACAGAAGCTTTTTATTTTGATGTAATCCCATCTGTTTATCTTGGCCTTCACTTCCTTCACTTTGGGGGATGTGTCTTTAAAGATTTTGCTGAGATGTATGTCATGTAGGGTTTTGCCTGTATTTTCTTCTTCTATAAATTTTATGGTTTCAGTTCTTACGTCCAGGTCTTTTATCCATTTGGAGTTGGCTTTTGTGCAGGGTGTGAAGTAGTAGCCCAGCTTCATTTTTTTGCAAGTGGCCATCCAATTTTCCCAGCACCATTTACCGAATAGACTGTCCTTGTTCCACTGCATTTTCTTTGCTGCTTTGTTAAAGATTAGTTGTTCATAGGTATGCAGCTTTAATTCTGGGCATTCTATTGGGTCCCATTGGTCTTTATGTCTGTTTTTGTTCCAGTACCATACTGTTTTAATTATTATGGCTTTGTGGTATAGTTTGAAATCAGGGAGTGAAATTCCTCCGTTTTCTTTCTTTTTAGTTAGGAGGGCTTTAGCTATGCGAGGTTTTTTGTGGTTCCATATAAATTTCATCAGTAGTCGATCTATTTCTTTGAAGAATGTCATTGAGATTTTTATTAGAATAGCATTGAATCTGTAAATTGCTTTTGGTAGGATTGCCATTTTGATAATGCTAATCATTCCAATCCATGAGTAAGGGATGCCTTTCCATTTCCCATGTCTTCTTCTATTTTTTTCAACAGTGTTTTACAGTTTTCTTTGTATAAATCCTTCATGTCTTTTGTTAGATTTATTCCCAGATATTTGATTATTTTGGTTTCGATTTTGAAGGGGATGGATTTCTTAATTTCTTCTTCTTCAGATTGGATGTTTGCATATAGGAATGCTACTGACTTTTGTGCATTGATTTTGTATTCTGCTACTTTACTGAACTGGTCTATGAGTTTGAATAGTTTTACTATGGAGTTTTTAGGGTTTTGTATATGTATTCATATCGTCTGCAAATAGGGACAGTTTAATTTCTTCTTTTCCTACCTATTTGGATCCCTTGAAGGTCTTTCTCTTGCCTTAATGCTCTGGGTAGGACTTCCAGTATTATATTAAAAAGCAATGGTGAGAGTGGACATCCTTGCCTTGTTCCCGATCTTAGAGGAAAGGCCTTCAGCTTCTCACCATTGAGGATAATATTGGCTGTGGGTTTGTTGTATATGGCTTTTATTATGTTGTGGTATGTTCCTTCTATCCAAAGAATTTCAAGGACTTTTATCATAAATGGGTGTTGTACTTTGTCAAATGCTTTCTCAGCATCTATTGATATGATCATATGGTCTTTATTTTTCTTTTTGTTGATGTGTTGGATTACACTGATTGGTTTTCGAATGTTGAACCATCCTTGTGTCCCTGGAATAAATCCCACTGGATTGTGGTGTATTATCTTTTGGATGCATTGTTGGCCAAGATTTTGTTAAATATTTTTGCATCAGTATTCATTAGGGAGATTGGTCTGTAGTTTCCTTTTTCTGTGTTGTCTTTGTCTGGTTTTGTTATTAGAGTAATGTTTGCTTCATAGAATGTATTTGGTAGTACTCCTTCCTTCTTGATTTTTTGAAAGAGTTTGTGTAATATAGGGACTATTTCATTTTTGAATGTTTGATAGAATTTGTGAAACCATCTGGTTCTGGGCTTTTGTTTTGGGGAGGTTTTCAATTTCAATGCTTGTGATTGGTCTGTTTATGTATTCTATATCTTCTTTGTCTAGTTTTGGGTGATTGTATAGTTCTAGGAATTTGTCCATTTCCTCTAGGTTGTTGTATTTGTTTCTGTATAACTGTTCAGAGTAATCTCTGATTATTCTTTTGATGTTTTCTGTGTCCGTTGTGATTTCTCCTCTTTCATTTATGATCCTATTTATTTGTGTTTTCTCTTATTTTTTTCTTTGTAAGCCTGGCTAGTGGCTTTGTAAGCCTGGCTAGTGGTTTGTCTATTTTGTTTATTTTTTCAAAGAACCAGCTTTTGGTTTCGTTAATCTTCTGGATTGTTTTTTATTTCCATTTTTTTTATTTCTGCTTTTTTTATTATTATTTCCTTTCTTAAACTGGCTTTTGGGTTTTTTTGTTGTTCATTTTCTAGTTCTTTGAGATGTGAGATTAAATTGTTTCTTTGGGTTGTTCCCTGTTTCTTGATGTGAGCTTGTAATGCTATATATTTTCCTCTTATTACTGCTTTTGCTGTGTCCCAGACGTTCTGGAAAGTTGTGTCCTCATTGTCATTCAGTTCTAGGTATTTTTTAATTTCTTCTTTGATCTCTTTGTTGATCCATTGGTCTTACAGTAATGTAAGACCAATAGTCTGACATTACCAGTCTTACATTACCAGTCTCCATGAGGTAAGGTTCTTTTCATGGTTTATTTCCAGTTTGACTCCTTTATGATCAGAGAAGAAGGCTGGTAGAATTTTGATCTTAGTGTATCTGTTGAGGTTTGTTTTGTGGCCTAATATGTGATCGATCCTGGAGTATGTTCTGTGTGCACTTGAGAAAAATGTTTATTCAATTTTTGGGGTTGAAGTGATCAAGAGATATCTGTTAATCCCATGTGCTCTAGGTCCTTATTTAGAGCTTTAGTGTCCTTGGTTATTTTTTGTCTTGCTGATCTGTCCAATAGTGAAAGTGGTGTATTGAAGACTCCTGCTATGTATATATTTTCTTTAATATCTGTTTTCAGGGATGATAATAATTGATATATTTTGGTGCTCCTTCATTTGGGGAGTATATGTTGATAAGTGTTATATCTTCCTGTTTTATTGTCCCCTTTATCATGATGTAGTGAACAGCTTTGTCTCTTTTTACCTTCTTAAGTTTGAAGTCTATTTTATCTGATATAAGTATAGCTGTTCCTGCCTTATTTTTTGGTCCATTTGTTTGTAGGATTGTTTTCCAACCTTAACTATTAATCTCTGTTTATCTTTTGCAACTAAATGTGTTTCCTGTAGACAGCAGAAGGTTGGGTTCTGTTTTTTGATCCATCCTGTTATTTTGTGTCTTTTTATTGGTATGTTTAGTCCATTTACATTTAGAGTTAATATTGATATACTGCCATCCATATTTGTCTTTTTGTTTACCTTTTTGTGATTCTAAGCCTTACCTCAATCTGTATTTCCTGGTCTTTCTTCTGTTGGTTTTGTCTTCATAGTTTCGTGTAGTATTTTTTGGAGTGGGAGTTTGGTAGTGATGAAGTTCTGTAGTTTCTGTTTGTCGGGGAAGGTCCATATTCTTTCTTCATAGAGGAAGGAGATCTTTGCAGGGTAGAGTATTCTTGGTTGACATTTGTTGGCATGTAGTATGTTAAATATGTCTCTCCATTCTCTTCTTGCCTGTAGTGTTTCTTCGGAGAAATCTGATGTCAGTCTGATTGGCTTTCCTGTGTAGGTTATTTGTTTCTTTGTCCTCGTAATTTTCAATGTATTTTCCTTGTGTTGAATTCTTGATAGCTTTACTATCATATGTCTTGCTGGTTTTTTTTTTTTCTTTCATTGTAATAATTTGGAGATCTTCCGGCTTCCTTGAAGTTTCTCTGTTCCTTTGTCTCCTCTCCTTCTGGGATTCCTATGACTCTGATGTTTCTTTTTTTCATGGTGTCAGATAGTTCTTGAAGCTTTTCCTCATTCTTTTTCCTTTGTTTTTCTCTTTCCTTTTCTGTCTTGGTTCTTTCAGTATCTTTATCTTCCAGAGTGCTTATTATTCCCTCCATTTGTTTTAATCTTCTTTTCTGGCTCTCTACTAATGTTTGTAAATCCTCCATTTCCTTCAATTTATCTTTATGGATTCATTCTCATTCTTCAGTTCTTCATTTATATTCCTCAGTTGTTTGTTCTTTTCATTTAATCCTATTAATTTTTTTTTGTTATGGCTGTTCTGAATTCTTTATCTGTTAGGCAGATGTAATCTATGTCCATATTATTGGATTCTGAAGAAGAGGGATTTTCTTTCTGTGGTGTATTGTTTTGAGGGTCATTTTTAATTTTTTTCCTTCCCATTGTTGGCCTTCTGCTTTTCTCTGATTGTGGTATTCCTGTGCTGTTTGGTGCTGGCGGGCACAATTCAGGTTTTACTTGCTGATGAGTGTTTTTGGTTTCCTAGTGGGTATCTTCCTGATTTTCTTTTTTTTTTTCTGTTTAATTTCTGTGTCTCTTGTGACGTGTCTCCAATATGTTTCCAGTTCCAAGTGGAATAGGATAGAAGAAGGGGTTGTTTGTATAAAAAAAAAAAGTATTGGGCAGATGTAAACTTGGGGAGAGTTTTGTAGTTCTGTTGCTCTTAGGTTTTGGAGTTTCTGGGTCGGCCCCCTGCTAGGGTTCAACCCCTCCCCTTTTCCAGTGTCAGATATTGATGTTGTCCTACTGTCGCTGCTGTCGTTTTGTAGTTGCTGGGAGTCTTTCTGTTCTTTCTCTCCCGCCCCTCCTTTTTTTTTCCCCTTTCCGCCAGTGTTTGCCTGGGTGGTATCCCTGCCCCTGGGGTTGTCTGGTGGGCAGGGGTCAAGAGCTCCTGGTCTTAAGTTTCTTTTCTGCTGCTTGGGTCCCACTACTCCACGAGGAGGGGCAGGGGTGGAGGTTGTGGGCAGCTGTTGGTCAGGGTTTCACTTCCCCTAGTTTCTGGGGGGCCACTGTGCAGCCACCTAGAAGTTGGGGGTGGGGCTATGGGTGGTGCCGTGGTTGCCACCAGCTGGAGTTTCCTTTCTGCCGACCTCCTAGGTGCCAAGATGCAGACACTTTGTGGAGGAGAGTGTGGTCAGAGACAGTCAAATTACCTCCAGTCAGGTTAGAGAAGAGTCCTGGTGATTGGCGATCAAAGGGGCTGCCTCGATTGGCAGTCTGTGGATTTCCCTAGCAGCCGCTACTGGGATCAAGTTACAGACTAGGGAGGGGAGTGTTTGAGGTAGTCTCAGCAGAAGTTTTTCATGCCTAGCCGGTTTCTCAGGCCAATATATCACCTAGCAACTGGTGAGCTCTGCTCTCCACAGATTGCTTGCAGTCTGTTTCTTGTTTGCAACTTCCTCCCCACTAAGATGTCACCTAGCACCAGGTGGGATGGGACACAGTGACCCTCGCACTTTCCTGTGCTTCAGCGCTGCCAGGCAGGGAAGAGAGGGGGGTCGTGGGGTGAGGGAGTAGGGGTCACACTCCCCGTTGGCTGGCCAGAGACCTCCGACCCCACCACAGTTTCTAACCTTGTATTCAGTGGCACTCAAGGAAGCCAGTTTGCCCGCCTATCCATGCTGTTGCTCCTCCATGTGGGGTCCGATTCTTTTCTCTTCTCTTTACTCCGACTCTTTGGTTTATCTTTAACTCTAAAGCACTCACAGGGATGATTGTATTGTGTAGGGCATCCAGTTCTCCTCAGATCAACTCTCAAAATTAGGGATTTTTCTCTCCATAAATCAATTTTTTATGGGAGAGCCTGATCCTAGTGTCTGTTCACCACCATGTTTTGGGGGTATCCTCCCTCACTGGGCATGATTTAATTCAGTTCCCAAATAAAGGCAGGAAGTCATTTTATTATCATCTTCAGTGTCTCTTTTTTCTTTCCTGTTTCTCCTCACTTTTCTTATTTTTGGCATGGTCAGAGGAAGCAGTGGTAAGAGGACAAGAAGAGAGGGAAACTTGCTTGTGGGTACCATTATGTGAGTTTGCCCTTGGCCTCTTGATATTTAGCAACAACTAAATTAGGGGATTGTCACTGTTGGACAAACCGCTCTATGAGCTCTCCCCAACATTTCATACTTGAGGCATACGCTTAAAAAAAAGTAGAGAAAAGCTTTCTATGCTTCAGTGATAGGTGTCTTTATGGATAAATGGTTGCAAACTCAGTGTCTTGTGCAAATGATAAAAATATACATTTGCATGACATTTTGCAATTTACATAATGCTTGTTATATTTGTTAGTTCAGTATTTTTACCATTTCTAAGAGTTAGATATTTGTACAAATATTCCTTTCTCAAATCCATCCTTCCCCATTCTCTAACCCAGGAATCTCAGTATGTGCTTAAAAAAATGAAAAGAAGTCTCTTGTGATTCAAAACCCAGTTCATTGAATGACATTTAGAATGCTAGTTATATCTGTATATTAGGATAATAGAAGCAGGAGTTCTGGAAACAGAGTTTGGACTCAGGTCCTCCTGTATATCCCTTGGCAAGTTATGTACCAACCTGTGTCTCACACTTAACCCCACAGTGCTATTTTGAGGACTACATAAAACAAGGCAAGAAAAGCACATAGTGTAGTTTAATACTTGATAAATATTTACCCATTAAGATGCAATGGCAACTTTTTTCAGAATACCTAGTTGCCCTGTCTGGCCAATGGCTCAATAGGAACAATGATCTTTTCTGGTCAGAAGGTCCTACATCTGAGGCTTACATGCACTTTTACCTCTGCTCCAAAATTGAATGTTGTTAGCAGGCTGGGATGTTATTTCTTAGTTCAGGGAACATTTAGACAATGAATGTTTGGAGAAGTGTCAAGACTCTTATTCTCAGAATAGCTCTAAAGCATAACAATATGTTGCTGAAATTTAATACTTTTTACATAATGCTACTTGCGTTTCTTTCAAGATAAATCAAAGCATCTGCTTTGGGAGCAAACTTTCCTCCCAGAAAGATATGAGGAAAGTCACAGCTTGACTTCGTTATCCACATGAAAATCCTGTGACCCAGAGTAACTTCTCCATACTTTTATTTGTTTTTAATAAATGAAAAGATATGATTTTTTTTCATAATTGGAATATACTTTATATTGCAGGATTTTTGTTTGTGCCAAAAGTCTAATTAAACTTGGAAAAGAGTGAGGTGAGCTGTCATAGCACATCCTACAAGCACATTTCCCCCTGTTACATCTTGGTTTTCTTTACTAGTGAACATTAAGGTAATACCTTTAGGGATAGAGCTAATACTGTGAATCCAAGTGAGTTAGTGCAATGAATTAAGTAAATTGGTGGGAAAGATCTGTAATGTCCTTTCTCCTTGCTCTGTCCTGAAGGCAGATTTCAAGATAAAACTGAGTTGCAATTCTCCTGCACATTTTGACACCACTATTGAGAACCAAATTCCCTGCCCCCCAATCCCAGGACCAAGCCCTTTGTCCAGATTTTACCTGTAACACTTTCACCTTGAAACCAACACAGTGTTGACTTGTCATGCTCCAAAACCAGAAGCAGGCTCAGTGTTACTCAAAGCCAGGAACTATAACTTAGCATCTTTAACACTCACTGGTCATTTTGAACCTAACTTAAGGTCAATAAATCCTCACTGAGTGCAACAAAGGCCCAAATGCTTTCTTGGGGATTTTATTATTCCCTTCTGAAATCCACAAAAATATTTTTAATGTTGTTCTGACAATAATACCTTCTTTCTATCTTATCTTGGGGGACTTTCCAGAAGGTGAGAGATGGCAGCAAGATGAAGACAGACTGTATCCTCTGGCATCCTCACTTGGGTCCCAGGAACATCTCAAAATTAAACCCTGACTCTGACTAAAGTAATGCAATAATTCAAAGATAATTCCTTTTACAAGACTAAGTCTTTTATCCTGCTATATCACTTAGTATTTGAGAGTTTGGACAATAAAGTCACTCTGTAGGTTCAAATTTCTCCTCACTATAATTAACTTACGACTGTGGGGTGGGTTTGATCAGCCTCTTACTAACTCTTCTCTCAAGTGCAAAGCAGACCACCCTTGTGAGAGTCAAAGGAACTGTTGTGTACATGGTAGTAGGAGAATTCCTTATGCATTGCTACTATTATTATTATTATTATTGTGTAGCTAGTGACTGTTATTCATCAAACAGTTGTAGTCTCTTTTTACATGGGTTTTGTAGATACCCATATATAATTTCTCCATGAAATGATTATGGAATCATGTTCAAGTGTAACATTAATTGTTACATATAACAATAATCATTGAATATGATAATAAAAAATCAAACAATAATTATTGAATATGATTGTTAAATCACCTAAACAAAAAAAATCTATTACTTTTGAAATTATATTATTTTTGAAAGTAATACTCATTATTGTTATTTTAAAGATGTGTCTAGGAAAAAGATACATTAGTACCAAGAAAAGCCTATTCTCATAGTAAAGTTCTAAACTATAGATCAGGAGATCTCTGTCAGGGTCCCTATGTTGCTATTTTTTTAGTTAACTATCTGATACTGAATGAAATTACTCAATTGTTTTTGTTTCACGGTTTCTGTATGAAATAGTAATAGCATACCTGGCTTTATTCGCTCAAAGGGCTATTATAAAGATCTTGTAAAAACACATAAAGTCTTTTTAGGTGTGAAGCTATTTCTGTAATATCAAACAACTACCTAATAGAAAGCAAATTTCTATTAGATATGAGATCAAGTGTGCTCATAAATTAGAAAAATGACTAGACAGAGAACCCAAAGTCTTAGTTTATCAGTCACAAGATATTGGGTAAATCAACACTCAAAGCTCTTATGTCTTTAACTATAATGTTGTCTTAGTAATCTGTGACATATTCGCAGGTCAAATTAGGTCATGATTAACAAAACTTCTGATAAGAGGATTTTGTTAATATGAAATATTTCCATAATCGTTATATATATATAACTAAAAAATTCAAGAATTTTTAGCAGTTGTTACCAAAATAAATAAATATTTTGAAGAATGGATTTCTCAAAGGAAAATTCCCTGGTACTAAATATTTTATGTATGTTGCAATTGTGATATCATATAATAAATTTTGCCATTACCTTCTCCCCTTTTAGAATATTCTTTTCTTCACTGAATCAACATGGATACAGTTGTGGACACCTCTGCACTTTTGGGAAAATTTCTATATTATTTTTTAGAGTCTATAATTTCCAAAATAATTCTAAAGAGAAAAAAGGATGTTGCTGGAGAAATTATACTTATAACAGGAGCTGGAAGTGGACTGGGGAGGCTGATGTCCATACATTTTGCCAGTCTTGGAGCCGTTTTAGTTCTATGGGATATCAATGAAGAAGGCAATATGGAAACTTGTAGACTTGCCAAAGAAAAAGGTGGTGTGAGAGTATTTGCTTATACATGTGATTGTGGCAACAGGCAAGAGGTGTACAGAGTTGCTGACCAGGTAAGGTGATTAATATTCTTCTTAGCTTCTATACTCAAAAAAATATTGGATTTAGTATGTGCTCTTACAAAACAAGGAAGAGAAATATCATATCTATGTGTCTATTGTTTGATTCTGCATGTCAGAATTTTGATTTCATAACATCTAAAAAGAGGCAAAGCGTGAAACAATGCAAGTGGAAACTTGACAATCCTTCTGAATTATTGCCTAACTGCTTTTCTTGGTGATTCATTTATCATCAGGAGTCAGTAGAAAGTAGGCCAAAGTCTAGCTCTGCTACTCAAAGGTTGTGTAATTTTTACAAATTACCTGCATTCTCTGTCTCATTTCCTGTAAAATGAAAGGATTTTAATAGCTGATCTTCAAGATTGTATCCTGCTTTAACATACTGTTCATATTTTATGATTCCAATGTATATCCTTTAGTAGCATACACTGAAGATAACGTGTGGACTATAGAATAGAAGCAGTTTCTCCTACTGATATTACTTTAACATCACACTAAGTAATTATCAGTGCTCCAGTGATAATAGCAATTGTTTACTGTGTAGTTTCCGTGTACTCAAGAACAATGTCCAAGGTTTTGAGCAGTATTTGACCATATTGCCTCTGGTAAGTTGTGATGAAGAAAAGACCCAGACCAAGAGAGAAAAATCAGAAAGGCTTTTATACTTTTGTAATACTCACAGTTCCCTGGAAGAACACAACATACCAACCAAAGCAGGTAAGAAATTGTCAGATCCATCAAGAGATAAAGGGCATAAGGAGGAAATGTGGGCAAGAGCATTTCTGTGGTTTTCAGAGGAAGGCATGGGGAGGCCCAAGTAGGCGACCTTAGTACTGGCTCATCTGAATCATGTCAGTGGGTTCTGGGCCATACGTATTTTCCCTAACCTGGTTGTCTGGAACCTGACCCTGGGGCAACTAGGGTAAGTGTATCAAAACCTAGAATATGAGAACATAACAAAGAAATTGGATGACAGGAACACTGAATCATCTGTTCAAAAAGGAAAACTGACCTATTTTTAGCTAGGACTTCAAATGTGTAAACCTAGAACAAGACAACACAAAAACAAAAATATCACAACTAGTTATTTTTCTAAGTTCTTTATAGATGCAAAAAAACCCCATTTAATCAACACAATATAATATCTCATTTAATCAACACAACTCAGCCCTCTTGGGATAAACATTATTATCCCCATTTACAATTGAGAAAACAGAGAAACAGAGAAGATGAGACTTGTCCAAGTTTATAAAACTTGTTAATAGGTAGAGCCTAAATTCCAACCCAGGTATCTTGGAATCAAAGTTTCCTCTCTTATCCACTACATTATGTTCTGAAAGTGTGATTATAACTCAGTCTGATAACAGAATTCCCAAAGAGATTTTTCCTTCCCTTTGAGAATCTGAGTTCCAAATGTAAAACTAATTAATTTATTCATTAAAATATATTTACTGAATTCCTGCTCCATGACGCTTCCCTTCTGAACCATCCTCTTCACTCTTCATTTTCTGTTGTTTACTTCTTTGTTTGGGACCCCACAGGATTCATTTATTGTGATTCATCACCAGCCAATGAGAATAAGTGGACTATATAGAACAGAACAAGTGGAATCAAAGTTAGTTCTTATTTGCAAAAGGGAAAAGTTGGCAGGAAAGGTGTACAAATAAATGTCTGTGTGGTGAACTCGAAGGAACTCCAGTCCCACTGCCACCACCAACTAGGCAGATAAGTATTCCTGAAAAAGTCTGAAGTTTTAGCATATATAATCTTCATAGTAAAGTAAGTACTATAACTTTGTCCCTTTTACTGATAATGAAACAGAAGGAGAAACTGATAAACTTGCCTAGATCATAGAGCAGAGAAGTGATATAGCTAAGCTAAGACATCTTCCTGGCATCTGAGTCCAGGTTGCATCAATGAATATGTAAGCAATGAAAAGACCCCTTTGTAGGTAAGAATTCGAACTGGTAGCAGCCTTTATGGATTTGATATTCAACCCAGTCAACCCAACCGAGGCATCTATCCAAAAAATTCAAAAACACTAATTTGAAAGGAAACTTGCACTCCCATGTTTATTGCAGTACTAGTCACTATAGCTAAACTATGGAAACAACCAAAGTGTCCCAATAACAGATAACTGGATCAAGAAGATATAATATATATACACAATGAGATATTATTCAGGGATCAAAAAGATAAACTCATGTCATATGCAGCAACATGGATGGAGCTTGAAAGGACAATGCTAAGCAAAATAAGTCAGAAGGAGAGAGAAATACTGAATGGTGTCACTAATATGTGGAATGTAAAGTAACTAAATTAATAGGTAAAGACAATGAACAGTAGCTCTTGATAGCTGACTACAGAAGTGAAGCACCTAGGGGCGAAGGAGCTGGGAGAGGGAGGAAGCACAATGGTCTATAGTGATAGAATATAGGTGAGTTGGTGGTGGGTGTGCTAGAATGGCAATACCTGAGGGTATCCCAATATTATATCAGTTAAAAATAAATTAATTTTTAAAAAGACCCTTTTATAATCCTCTTCCTTGGATCAAAAGTATTGTAATCTCCTGCAGAGCTCCAACAAATCAGTCCTACTTTTTAGGAATTTTCTTGCTTCCTAATAAAACACCAAACCAAAATCATTAACCAGAAATTATCTTTCCACCATTTAAATTGTATCTTAAAATTATCTTCTTTTCTCACAACCCTATAAATAGAATGCTTTTAAGCCAACTACTTTATCTGCTTTTCTATTTAATTTTAATTGCTTTCAACTTTCAAGAAACCAAAATACTGTCATTAGACTTCATCTGCAAAAATTTCAACAAACCATGAATATTACCTGAATCCTTGAAATCTGTGGGAGAGATGAATAGCAGCATTCAAAAGGAACACAGTAACTAATGTCCCAAATTAGATTGAAGTAACATTATCATCTCAACCTTAGAAAACAGTTACACAAATTATTTTTATAAAGTTTGAACAGTCATACTTTACTCCCAAAAGCGCAAGTCAGTCAGTTCTTAAATTTCTCTATGTCTGCACAAGGATAACTGTGAGTTGTGTTATAAATGATCATTTTTGCTATAAAATAGTAAATTTGGGTGAAAAGAACTTTCATTTTTTTGTGAATGGACTCAAATTGGGTGTGTATCAGTTATTCTCTCAAAGTCTGTTGGTATTCTTGCAAAATTAATTTCTCAGAACCTGTCTCCTCATCTATAAACTGAGATAATAATGCTTTCTAAATGCTCATAATTGCGATGAAAATTAAATCTCATTACCTAGATAAAAAGTTCCCTTATCAAGCCAATGGGATGTTCTTTAAAAGTTGAGCTCTCAAGGATTTTTTCCTCTGCTTTTCTCACTCCTAAGTAAAGGAATCCAACCCTCAAGCCCCACATCAGCTCAGCAACATTACTCCACTTTCACAGCTTGTTCGACTACATCAGAAACAGTATTTACCAGCTATCTCCCAGACATATCTGGAAGGCTAAACACAAAGCAGGGACTAGATTAAAAAATCAAGACAAAGCAGGTATTGCTTTCTATCCAAAAACAAATAAATTTTTAAAAAAAGATTATTTTATCAGCACCAAAGACCCAGTTCAGGGGGGGGTGGGGGTGGGGAAACCACTTCAAATTATTGTTTAAGTACCATTGTACTTTGCCCATGGGTTAGCTACAAAGTCATAATCTGAGACAAAATGGTAAAAGAGAGAATAGGAGAGCCTACAGTATTTCCTGAAACACATTTTTCTGAGGAGGTTAGTGATCTAGTGTGGACTCTGCCAGCAGGCAAGGCAGGAAATTCAGAAGGGAGGGTGAAGGCCTCCCTAGTGGCCTAGGGTTTAAGTCTCAGTGCTGTCACCTCTAAGGCCTGATTTCAACCCCCAGCCAGGGAGCTTCCCACAAGGCACAGCAGACCTCTCCTGTCTTGCCCACTGCTCCCCTCAGCAGTGTATTTCAGTCAATCTGCCTGTTCTGCTCCCCACTCTGTGTGTGGTGAACCCTCTCACCGCCCCACACCTCTGGCCTGTACCTCAACTTGTATGCATAAATAAATAAATCTCCCCACACTGTCTCTAGTGAATCCTCTCACCCTCTGACCTACACCTCAGTTCTTCTATGCATAAATAAATAAATAATTCTTTAAAATAAAAAAAAGGGAGAGTGAAGGAAAATGAGAAAATGCTGAGAAATAAAGAGGCTCAGTGGTGGCAACTCAGCTGTTGAACTCAAGGAAACATCAGCCATGGACAGTAATTCAATTATGGAGGCTCTTTTGGACAGAAGTAATTAAATTATATGGATAATGGCGTCAAAACATTTGTGTTTGGCGGGCCTCCCCGGTGGTGCAGCGGTTAAGTGCTGCGCTGTGGAGCTGTCGGCAGCGGCGACGCGAGTTCGACGCCCAGCCGGGGAGAATCCCACATGGCACGGCAGACCTCTCCTGCCTCGCCCACTGCTCCCCTCAGCAGTATATTTCTGATCTGCCTGTTCTGCTACCTGCTCTGTCTCTGGTGAACCCTCTCGCCGCCCCACAGCTCTGGCCTGTACCCCAGCTTGTATGTATAAATAAAAAATAAATCTTTAAAAAAAAAATTTGTGTTTGGGATGTCCTCATGTCAAGCCACAGCAAGTCCTAGAAGTATGAGATGTGTTCCTACCACTTGACTCACGAGGAGCTACAGAAGTCACCACGCTGCCAGGGACATACCTTCCATCTGAAGGGAGGTATTCAGAGGTGTGCAGGGAGACAGAATTGAACATCACAAGACAACATCCCTGGCCTTTATGACCAGCAGGAAAGGTCAATTGCCAAAGAGAAGTAAGAGGTAGAGAAAATATGTTGCAATATTAAGTCATTTTGACACACACAAAAAAACAAGGTTCTTTAAGTGTTTTTGGCAAATCAATGTACTTTTTAAATATAATTAGTTATAGTTACCTTAAAAATGATGAACTTCTCTATGCAGGATAAAAATAAAATTTCTAGCTTTAAAGAAACTACCTGAATAAAATGAGGAGGGGAAACAATGATCTGGAAATATCAAGCTGTAACACCTCAAGTGAAATCAGGTTTATTTAACTTGTGTACAGGTAAAAAGAGAAGTTGGTGATGTGAACATCCTCATTAACAATGCCGGCTTTGTGTCAGGAAAGTGTTTCCTTGATAATCCAGACTACCTGGTGGAAAAGTCATTTCTTGTCAATGCCTTGTCTCATTTCTGGGTAAGTCTTTATCAATCTTTTGCTGCTGAACATGAAAATTCCCTGTATTTCTATGACAAATTGTTCATCCATTTATCTGTAAATATCCTACTTGTGAATTTCCAAGGATAAACTAATGGGCTCTCATCCTGTCCAGGTATCCTTTTGCCAATCTGTCAACTTTGTTTTTCGTGTTTTTTGCCCTATTCCAAATTTTCAGGGTAGGACCTTCCTCTCTGCTCTCTCCAGTTTGGTTCCAAGGCCTTCTAGACTATTCAGAAATCTTCCTACCAAAATAAAAACAAAATGGAACAGCTCTTATACAAAGGATATTTGATTTGCTCATGAGTGAAAGTGGAGTTTGTGCACAAGGAGGGGGCTGTTTTTTGAGCGGTGTTTTACATGGTGCATGACTGGGCATCCAAACAAAGGAAATAACAGCAGGAGGAATAATTATCAGGTGTGCTTATAATGCACTTACCAGACACTGCTCTAAGTTCTTTTCCTGCACATGGTAACCTTGCTGCCATTTTTGTTCTCATTTTACAAAAAAAGAAACTAAGGCTCAAAGGTTTTAAGTGATTTATCCAAAGTCTTAATGTTTAGGGCAGGGTGAGAGGCACCCCAGGACCCCCAAACCTGCCTGCTACAAATGGGTTCTGCTATCCACCACATCAGCACAAAACATATTCTAGTGAGTAAGACCCTCAAAAAAAAATGTTAATATAATTAGTGTGCAATAAAGAGAAGAGAAGAAATAGAGAAATAATATAATTTCCAAATCAAGCATCCAAAGTTATCCTCTCAGGGGTTGATGCCCAGCCAAACAGGGTTAACCCAAAACAGGGCCCAAAATCTTGCCACAAATCTAAGTTATCTTCTGGTGGGGAATCATAGGAAAGAGGTTGAAGGGGCCAGACAAGTCTGGGACAAAAGGAGCAAAATAAAAACCCAAGTCAAAATAAAGGCTGCAGTGACAGTCTCCCCATGATGTCTCACCCATGTCTGTCTCTTTCAAATGTCTTCTTCCATGTCCCCGAGTCCCAGGTACAAGTCCAAAGCTCAGAGGCAAATGCAGCTTCTTTACACGTCCCTCTACTCCACATGCCTCCTCCAGGTCCTCTTCTTGAGTTCCTTCCTCCTTCTCCCTGTCTTTCTTCTCTCTCCCTGCTCTGCTTCACCCGTCCTTAGATGAGTCAGGGAACCTAGAACCCTTTTCCCTGGGCATTACTCTGTTACACTAGAACTATTTAGTGCTAGTCCAAACTCAGAAAAGAAAGAAGTAAGAGAGAAAGAAGTTATTTAGAGAAGGAGAATGTGTCAATTTACAACCCAGGCATATCTTCTTTGAGGCCTAAAGTGTCTCATATACCTGTCACTGTCTAGTATAACTATCTGTGATGAGAGAAGTATTTTTTTTCTGGGCTTCTGTGCAATATGGCAGCTGCTGTGACTGTGACTGTTGAGAATTTGAAATGTGGTTGGTGGAACTGAGACACTAAATTTTTAATTGCATGTAATTTAATCTTTTTTAATTTATATTTAAATAGCCACATAGGACAGTGCAACTGTAGACAATGGATAGAGGACTGAAGAAGACTGAGTTACTTGGGGAGCTGAAGCTGAGGTGATATGAACAAATACCAGTAGTGGTGGGTCATGCAGGAGGCAAAAGTGACTAGAACCAGAACCTGGGGAGACATGGAGGAGGGAGCAAGAGGCAGAACCTCAGTATTCTGTGACTCTCAGTATAGGGCCTTATTAACAGTTTGCTTTAAGTATCTAATTTTATCCCATTGTATAGACATCCATGTGAACTCCAAAATTCAGAACTAGAATTAGATCACCCTTATCTTCCACTGAGGATTTGTTGGATTATGAACTACACTAAGATTTCCCAAAAGAGAATATCCCTGAATTCAAGGGTTCTGTTGGAATGAGATACCCTTCAAAAAGAGTTTCATTACAGCTTACATAAGTATAACTTCCTTAGCTGAGGATGATTTAAAATAGATTAAGAAGAAAAAAACTTCTTTATATGCCCATCAGAAAACACAACATTGGCCACATTTAAATTCCCCTACTGATTCCATAATCCAGTCCCATATTAATTAACTCTGTTTGCTGAGTCCTAGTTAGAGTCTGCTTTCACACTGTCAAATGTTTCTGGGCTCCTAAGGTCCTAGGGACCCTGCCTCATTCCTGATGTGGTCTTCTAAGGGTCCCCTCACCATGAAAATGCCAGCTCACACTAGGGAGCAGGTACCAATGAGTTGATTCCTTGACACTGTCCTTTCTGGTGTGACTTTGAGTACATTGTGCTGTCCTGTGTCTCCACAAGACACAATTTCTGGCTTATAACACCAGAGTCTTCAGAGAAGCTAAAGGGCACCCAGACACCTATTGATGACAAATAAGAATAGATTTGGTTAATTTGCCTCAGTAGTCAAAAAATATCAATCAGAGAAAACAGAAATCTCTATTAAGGCGTAATACATAACAAATTCATATAAATTTAGTTAATATTACAGTGAAAGCTGTACAAATCCTCAGAGTCCTACTGTTCATCCTGGCAAGTGTAAAATCTCTGCTAAAACATATTTGTATTGACAAATGAACTGAGAAAGGTTGAGTTTCTCTTTTTGATTTGACAATATTTCCCAGGTCCTTAAATAGGAGTAAGTTGATGAAGAAATGTGAAGAACACACACCATAGAGTCTAACATCCTTATTGCTACTGATCGCCATGACATGAATTTCAACTATGGGAACATAACTTGGGGCCTTTGGTCACTGAGAAAGGGCCAACATTTTGCAGGGTGTGGGTGAGTTCTAGTCTTCTGCCATGAAAATTGAGGACATGGACTGCTAGGAGTGAGTTTTAGAGAGTTTAGTTAGTGATAAAGAAATGGAAAGCTCTCTGGAGGCGGCATCTGAAAACCTGATACCCCTAAGGTGCTCATTTCTAGAGTCTTTTACAGCTCAGTAAGGGGCTGCCAATTGCTCAATACAGAAGCAGGGAGGCAGCTTGCTAAGATCAGCACACAGACAGCTAGAAGTATGAGGGAAGCTTGCTAGAGATTAACACTCACAGCCGAAAACCAGGGTTACTCCCCCTGGTGATGTTTCTTTTCTTATCAGACACTTTTTGGTGGTCACTTGCTGACAGGCATGTCTCCTGCTCACAGACACAGGGCCTGTAAATTTCCATTTTTCTATAATGTTTACATTTTCTCAAGAAGAGAGTTTTTAAAATGAAAAGGACTTAAAAAAAATTATGGTGACTAACTTAGGGAACTAAAGAACTACTGATTATGCAGCTATCTATCCTCAGCTATCTTTTGCAACTTAGACATCCTTCTCCATTGGCAAGTTCAAACTAGTGTGATTTTAATCAAGAATAAAGAAGAAAAGCAAATGGCCAACAGATACATGAAAAAATGCTCAACATCACTTATAATCAAGGAAATGCAAATCAAAACCACTATGAGATACCACCTCACACCTGAGAGGATGGCACACATTAAAAATACAGGCAACAACAAATGCTGGAAAGGATGTGGAGAAAAAGGAACTCTTCTACACTGCTGGTGGGAATATG